>JANRGW010035741.1:0-48691 GCA_024733675.1 Psilopsiagon aymara
GCTCCAGTCCCATGATCATCCTCGTGGCCCTCCTCTGGACTTGTTCCAACAGTTCCATGTCCTTTTTATGTTGAGAATGCCCCAACTGCACACAATACTCCAAGTGAGGTCTCACAAGAGCAGATTAGAGGGGCAGGATCACCTCCCTCGACCTGCTGGTCATGCTCCTTTTGATGCAGCCCCGGATACAGTTGGCTTTCTGGGCTACGAGCACACACTGCCAGCTCACGTCCAAGTTTCTCATCAACCAACACCCCCAGGTGCTTCTCTGCAGGGATGCATGCTCTGAATCTCTCCTCCACCCAGCCTGCAGCTGTGATCCTGAACTTGGTCTTTGGACACTATCAGAAGGAATATTTCATCCACGTCTGGGATGTGAAAGCAGGTTTTCTGAGTAGAGAGTGCACTTTTCATGCTGTCATCTTTACCAGTGTTTGTTCCCTTTTGGTCTGTGAACGTGATTTTAACAGATTTTTGCATTTTCCTTTTATAATTAATTAGTTCTTTTTGAACGCTTCACTCCTGCTACCATAACCACTTGCAAAGCAAAATGTTTGAGATGCCTTTAGTTTGTGGACAATATAATGCCAATTTTTAGGGACACCAAGAGGATTTATTTCTCAGCCATTTGTATCTTTAGGAGTCTGTACGGGCTGTATGAATACTAGTGACAGCAGATTTTATCCACAGACTTTATCATCCTCCTCTGGCCTGTCTGTCAAATTTCTATTTGCATGGAAAAACATGATACCTGCATATTGACAAGAGCAATGTAAATTTGCATTAGTCTTTTATTCCACAATTGTTTTTCCATTAAAAACATTTTCCAAAGTAATAAAAGGTCTTCTCCTTAACTTTTATGAGATGGTTATGTACTATGAAATTGATTTTTCTTTTTCCAAGGGAAATTATATTGATTCAGAAGCTGTTAAAGGAGAGGTGCTAAAAGTTGGAAATAAAAGCTGCGAAAACCTCCTCCTGCAATCAGAATCAGTTCTGTGTACAGTTCCCAGCGATCTTCTGAAATCCAACAGTGAGCTAAATATAGAGGTGAGGCAGCTACACCACGCTTGAGATATTAATGCCAATTATATTATTATTCTCAATGTCATTATTGAACCTAGAAACTTTACATTCAAGCCTAAGCCTGTTTACAGAGATCTCTCTATCCCTCTTTGGGGTGTTCGGGATGGAAATACAAATATTACTGACTATTTTAAAGAAATATTATCATTGTTGTTGTTACCTGTTTGTATAGAGATGTTCTGGAGGCTTAGGTGCAACATAGGAACTAAACTAAGCACAGAAATAAAATGGTAGTTAATTAACCCAAACACAAAAAGATACAAAGGGAAGAATGGGAAACTGTAATGGAGTAGGTTTACTGTGGAGCTCACAAA
Source organism: Psilopsiagon aymara (assembly GCA_024733675.1). Lineage (NCBI taxonomy): Eukaryota > Metazoa > Chordata > Aves > Psittaciformes > Psittacidae > Psilopsiagon > Psilopsiagon aymara. The sequence goes on from JANRGW010035741.1 coordinate 1,401, forward strand.
CTCTCTGTTCAGCAAAAATTCTGCTGCAGTCAAGAGGAGCAGACCCTTTCTTAAAGAATTTTTTATCTGCTTTTTCAATTTCACTGCAATTGTTTTTGTAAGACGCAGACACTTAGGACAAATGTTTGAGTTCCACTGTTGTTCTACAGGTGGTCTCACTTGAGTCATTCAGAGTGCTACCGCAAATTTAAATGGCAGTTTCAACCTTCTGATTTGAATACAAATCTTTCAGTATCTTAGTATTTTTTTAAATATAAAATGAAAGGAAAATCACAGCAGAATGGGATTACCTTTAAATTACAGAATTTGCTGATCATGGACTCTGATTCACTGGAAACAGTGTAGACTGCCAGTCATGTAAGCATGATTAGGATTAAAGTCTATGTGAGTAATTTGAAGCAGGGACCATTTATTTTTCCTGTGTCTTTATGGCATTCATCTCAATAGGATAATATTCCATCCAATTGATGGCTGTGAATGGTATTCCTAAGCGCTACTGCAGTCTAAGGAAACAGCAATAACTGATTTGCTTTATTAGTACAGTTAATAGTGTATCTGTTTCCTGGAGTGTAGATTCCTAGTTTCATCAAATACTTGCGCATATGTTACATTCTGTACCTGTTCATATTTTTACATATGCAGCCAGGACTGGCACTGAATTAAATCAGTTTTATGATGTGAGATTTCCTTAACCTCTACAAAAAGATACGTGACATGTATTCTGTACGTAGAAAAGAACACAACATAAAGGGGTTAAATAAGGTTTCTGCTTGTTTACTGGCAAGGAGCCTCAGAAATTGCAGTCTGCCCAGCAAAGAAGAAAATTTGCTCTTTTGACGGGCAAATCCATCATTACAGTACCCAGAGGAATGAATTCCAGAGGAGGAAGAGAAAAGATAGCCAAATGCATTCCAACTGAGTGAGCTAGTGCTGTGTGACCTGAAACAGTTTTTCCCTGTTAGCTGCTTGGTGTTTGTTTGGTTGTTGGTTTTTGGTGCTTTTTTCTTGTTTGTTTTGCTTTGTTTCTTTAAACTGTCAACAAGTGAGAAGCTGGCAAGGGACAGGCTCACGTGACCTTGGGAACTAAAATTCAGGCACGCTGTCAACAGAGAGTTTGATGTTACAGCATATTTATGCCAGAAGGACACGTACCAAAGACATTTGGGCTGTTTTTCTAAACATACATCTCAGCTCATATATCCATAGGCCTATACGTTTCCATGCACCACTTGAGTAAAAGTATGAGTTTAGCATTTCAAATTAACAAGTAAGAGTGGGTCACTGTTATCCAGAGCGCGTGCATGTGTGCATGCCGTGTGTGTGGTGTAGCACATATATAGCTGTGTCACTACCAGAGCTCTTGAAGACTAGTAATGAATCATCAAAATGTAAATCTGCATTCACATACACCAATGTAACAATTTCTCCATTCCCAGTGTCTTATCGTAGCACAGCATCACAAAATCAAGATTTAATGCATATGGGACATATAATCTCACGCTTTAGTACTAATAATCTAGTTCTTGCCTTTTGAAATCATCGTACTATTATACTATTTTTTTCTTTGTTTTTTTTTTCAGTGGAAACAAGAAGTTTTGTCAACTGTTATCGGAAAAGTGCTTATCCAGCAAGATCAGAATTTCACAGGACTAATTGCTGGACTAGTTTCAACAGCAGCTTTAGTATTTATATTTTTGGTGATTTTCATCTGGAGAAGGAAGAAGAAACAAATTAAAGGTCCATCATAGTCAATTCCATAAAATAATTCTGTTATTATATCTTAGATTTTAAAAACTGACATCAATTTATGCTTTGCTCAACTGCCATACAATGCCCTGTTGTAACCTGTCAGCAGAGGTTTCACAATCAAGTCCAATGTTCAGTTGCATTTCAGCCCTTGGCTCTTGCCTGAACTGGGTGAAGGGCCACACACTATGCCTGAAGGAGAAGGATTTGGGAGGAACTCTGAGCTATTAAGAAAACTTAGTAACTTCTCTTCACCAATCAGCCCTGGGAGAGCGAATGAGTAAATGACACGTGTGGAATCACAAGTACTTCAACTTCATCTGATTGCCTTGTAGTCCTCCAGGCTGAGCCTAAGTTGTGCAAGATGCAGTGCGCTGCAGCATTCTGGTCCCCGGTTCACCCAAATCAGGAACTTGGTCAGAGTGTGCCTCCTCTCTGGCCCCCATGTCTGGTTTTCCTTCCAGCAGGAACTGCTGTACTATACAATGGAGGAGGAGCAGGAGAGCTGGAGACCAGGGTTTGTTCTGACGCACTGTCCTAGTCAGGTCATGAAGTAGACACCAGAGGCTTCAAAGCTTTCTTGGAATTTCCAGTGTGGCCAAGAGTGGGGGTTTAACACAAATTACAGCAAATCTTGCGCTGTACAAATAGCTCAGGTTCAGATCCTGCACGTATCTGCTTCTGCAAGAACCCAACCCTCTTCCCAGCAGAGCAGAACATCTGAACTTAAATAAATACCTAAGTGAATGTTGACACACAGTAAACGTAAGGGTTTTCTAATATTTCTTACTCCTCTCCCTTCAGATCTGGGAAGCGACCTAGTGCGCTATGATGGCAGAGTGCACACTCCTCACCTGGACAGGCTGGTGAGCGCGAGGAGTGTAAGTCCAACCACAGAAATGGTTTCAAGCGAATCTGTAGACTACAGATCAACTTTTCTAGAAGGTACACCACTATTACGAATCCTGTGGATGGTGTTTTATACATCTTGCTCTTCGTATGTCTTCAGATGGTAGATATTTTGATCAATATCTGAATTTCAGTTTCTTATCTGGTTTGTCTGTCTCTGCATTGTTCGGGACTTCCATGTGTTCAGGGGCTTGCTATTTGAACTGAGCTGCTGAGGTGCTTCCCAAGATTAAGGTGCAAAGGTTTTTTCTCTTACTCAGGTTGGAAGAATAAATAAAATACTGTTAGTAAAAACTCACTGTAAGTATGCTTCAAAATTTATTAGGAGATATTAGATTTACTAGCTATCATGAGGTCCATCACACCATGCACAAATCCATTCTGAATAAAAGCAATTTTAAGGGTAGCAAAGACTGCCTAGGTTTAGTGTGTCTCAGTGACTTCATACAACCATTGGAAAGCAGTTCTGTCAGCAGGAGACATGGAGCTTTGTAGGCTGATATTCTTCTGTTCATGCTTCTCCTATAAAACGGTACATTGTATGGCACAAAAATGTCAGTTTTAAAAATAAAGCTAAAGGGACATGAAAACTGCAACAAATTGAGTAGAAGTGCATGTGTGCTGAGATGCCAGTCTCAGAAAACACACTGTTCATTTTCAGACCTGTGGGCATGAAGAAAGAATAAGCCTGTGCTGAATATATTTTTGTGCTGTGTAACATTTTAGAGCGGATATTCTCCAGAGTAGCACTCTGCTGCACTCATCATACCACTTTAGGCTGAACATGTCCTTTAGACATGCGAAGACCATGTTCCGTGATTACTATTAGAAGAGTCTTCAGCTAATAGGAGTGACCATATTATGATATTTGAAATATCACAGATATTTATCATTGGTATAGACATAGTCTTGTGCTATTTCAGGTGCTGCTGTATGCAGTTCACTGGAAATCACTCCAAATCCTTATTCCACCTTTGCAGTCACCAATTGTGGAGCTGTCTGAAAGCCAGGCCCATTCCCCGCTTCCTTTACGATTCCTTAATTGCTGCTATCAGCTTACACAGGAAGTTTCTTGATTGAAGTTTCTTCAGCGTGCCACTGGTTAGAAGGGAAAGTGGTGCATGAGACAAAACTATGCAAAGATACTTGGTGGAAGGTAAATCTGCAGTAGTCCTGGGGCCACTGTGCACTGGCAAAGCATAGCAGAACGCACACCCAAGAAGGAGATGCATTCAGTGAATGTTTCTGTAAGAATGTTTACATTAATTAATGTCAAAGAATAAAATGACAGGAATATTAGAAAACATGCAAATTTTCATGCAGCAGCTGCAAAAATTATGTCACAACCATGGCCAGGGTATTTTACTGACATTATTAAATGGGTACTTGCCCTTGGTGACCTAAATGTGGCTTTGTAAATGTAAGACTGTATTTTTGCTTCTAGATAAAGCAGCACCGATTTTTCTCAGCAGCCAGCATGACAACAGGCACTATATGAAAATTTCCTATGGTTTAGACATAAATACATAAAACGTGTACAACTTTTTGTGATAAAATATCTGATAATTTCTGTTGTTAAATGTATTCCCCTTTTTTCCTTTTGATTCTGGGCTAAATTCTGCTCGTTGACTCCACTGGAATCCTTCCAGAATGAAATTGGTGTAAATTAAACTTAGTTCTTGATTCTATTACACAAAATACTAGAAGAAAATCTTTTAAGCAAAAGCAATTTAAAATACCTGAAGAACGTGCTGTTGATAAAAAAAAAATTCTCAAGAAATATGCCTTGCTTGACTGATACATTTGAATTTCTCCTATTTTGAATCAGCTGGCTCATGTTATTTTCATGAGTAGCACCAACCGTATTATCTTCAGCAGTTACAGGATATGAATCACCTCTAGGCATTTCCCTGGTTGAATATTTACCATTGGATAAATATAGCTAGTCACCAGCAGTTTGAAAACCTTCATGACATGTAAAGTTCCCTACCAAATTAGAACATGACAATAGTAAAAATTTCATGTTCACTACTTCCTCCTGCCATATTGCTGTCATTTTTCCATGTTACTCCCAATTACTAGAAATGCTATAACCTACACTTGGCAAGAAGTGACAAGGCTTCCTTCCATCCCCTCAGAAAAGTGGAAATTTTGCCATTTGCTTTCACAAAAGTAGAGCTGAGACAAACTTAAGTTTCTACTGACACAGTTTTCCTGGAGTTTGGCAGTTTAGCAGTGCATATTTTCATTTTCCCTTGGTGACCAAAACTTCCGCAAAGCCAAGCCACTTCCAAACTGATAAACTGGAGCTTTGCTTACCAATGCAATAAACCTCTTCATTTTCCAAGGAGAAGTCTGAAAGGATTGTAACGGGGTTTGTTCATCTTGCAGATCAGTTTCCAAGCATGTCTCAGAATGGATCCTGCAGACCTGCCCAGTATCCTCACTCTGACCTCTCCCCAATCCTGTCTAGTGGAGACTCAGATTTAGCCAGTCCACTTCTCCAAACTAACGTCCACATTGACATCAGTGCCTTAAATCCTGACCTGGTCAAAGAAGTGCAGCATGTGGTTATTGGTGCTGACAGCCTGATAGTGCACTTCAGCGAAGTAATAGGAAGAGGTAGGTACTGCGACTCCGACATGGCAAACTGCTGTTCTTTTTGCACACCCATTCATTACAAACCCTTCTGAATAAGGTGTCTACACTGAGGTTTTTCAAGCTTTTTACCTCTTACAGCACTGCATCCCATGCACTGAATCGGGGGGCGGGGGGAACCAAGGGGCTGTACTGTGAAGTCAGATGAAGGTTGTGCGTTTCATCAGTTGGAGAAGACACCAGAGGGAGGGAGGAGGCTGCCAATTGATGGGACTCCTTTAAACTCAGAGACTTGCTGGTGCCCCATCTGCTGCGTCTCATCCCTTTCAAGGCTACAGAAAAGCTCAGCCAGGGCTTCTCATCCCTGAGGCTGCAGTTGCAGGAGTAAGGGTGCTGCAGAATACTGCACAAGCCTAAAGCACACACCTAAGCAGCAAGGGATGCTGAGGCAGGGGCACCAGTGACTTAAACTCAGAGCCTGAGAGCTGCAGGACATGACACAGAACGCTACAGGCCCTACTGCAGCCAGTAAATGTCCCCATGGGCCAGGTGAAACAGGCTTTTCCCTTCACAGATTTCCCCCAGCTCTGAGGAATTGGCTGTTTGTTTCCTCCCACCAAAGGCTCTCCATTCTCCCTCATTTCTGTCTCATCCCAGTTGCAGTGATGCATAGCTCCCAATTGATTCACTTTCCCTTAGTTTTGTCCCTGATATAGTGAGTCTCTAATTTTCCTGAATTTCTCCCATCATTCCTGTCCCTCTCCTTAACCAGGTTCTCTTCTCCTTTCATAGCCTAAGCCAGTATTTCTGTTAGGAGCATTTGTGAAACTGTGCTATCAAGTTCCTGCTAGCAAGCCAAGTAGAAACTGGATTTTCAGTACTTCTGCAGATCATGCTTGAGGGGTCTCTTGTTAAGTATCAGAACACTGATAAAAAATTGGCTATAAGTTATATTGCTAATGCCTTTTCTGCAGGAAAATAGCCACAAATTAAACAAACAGTCTGTGTGTTTCCCTTGCATGTGTTACACCTCATCATCCCCAAAGTAAGGGTGGGCCTTTTTCTTTTCTTTCTTGTTTTAGAAAAGTCCAAGTAATTTCCCATTTTTTAGGTGCTGAAAAATACCAGGAATGACACCAATGTTATTAACCATTGTTAATTCTCGTCCATAACTAGAAATGGGCTAAACCCAAACATATTTTAGACACACCCAATCCAAGCTGTAGGATTTGTGCCCAGGCTCCAAACAGTCTGTGGTCTGATGGGATTTTAGTTGCTTTTATAAAACAAACTTTATATTAATTTTATCCCAAGCCAAAATCAAAGCCAGCTGAGCTCTGACCAACACTTATGACTGGAAACTAGTAGAATTTATCAGATAGTCTTGTTCCCTGCAGAACTCACACTTAACTAAAACCTACTTTGCTTTCTAACTGCAAATATTAATATTTTTAAAGTATCCTGTAAATAGTACATCTCTGAAGGAAAGCCACCATTATTTGATTTGGATAAATTAATGCACATGCCTGGATCTCAAAGTTCTCTGTTTCCTAGAGAGGTCCACCTGACTTTCATAGCAGATATCACCATAGTAGGTGTCTTTAGACTACCCCATTTGTTTGTCAGGAAAGCACAGGATCAGGAAGGATTTCTATGTTCCTAGCAGTTTATTTCACTGTTTAGACTATGAGAAAAAAGGCAAATTTTTTTAGCTCGTCGCATTTTTTTAGATCATCATTTTTTAGTGACATTTTACAGTCAGAACTATGCCATAGCAGAGACCATAGACTGCTGCCTAGTGATGTGGTCAGTCTGTGATCAGGAGAGCAACTCCCAACCTGTTCATGGCCAACACACCATGTTTAGCACTCTGCGTTTTCCATGGAATAGCAAGACCTGAGAGACTGTAAGCCCACAGTGTCTGTTTGCATGCAACTTTCTACTTATGATGCATCAAGGCTGTGAAATACAGTGGATCACTTAGCATGGGCTTACAGACCACTGGGAACCACCAATCCAGTGGTCAGGTCAGCTTCTAACTGCTTGCTTCTGCTTTCCAGTGCCTTCCTTTGACATGTGTCTCACAGGAGAGCACAGTGGGAATGGACTGGCACAGTTTTTGTGTGCATAGTCATTACAAGAACATGAAGCAATTGTGGCGCCAGCCTTGTCAGTATTTTTACCCTGTATCTAGGTTAAGAAATGGCAATTATGCTGCAAATAGAGTTTTCATTTTATGTAATGATGGTTTTATGTAATGGTAATTTTATGTGTTAGTTATGAAGTATACATTACAAGTGCTGGGAACTGGACAGACACAGAGTGTGATCACTTTCTTAAGGCATAATTGCTACCAGTGGAAAATACCAGAAAGCTAATTTTACTTATTAAATCTTGCTCATTTTTTACACAGGACATTTTGGGTGTGTGTACCATGGGACATTGTTGGACAACGATGGCAGGAAAATTCATTGTGCTGTGAAGTCACTGAATAGTGAGTTGCATGTTTAATAGTGAGACATTATCATAATTCCAAAGGTAACCAGGGTGAGCTAATTATTACAGTGAAACTTACTTTCACAAATAAAGATTCTTAGTTGCAGCTGGATCAGATTTATCTCTGAACCAATTTCAGTGTCCTCAGTTTACCACAAGGCATTGTTATATATTTGTACATCAAACAAAATGTCCATATATTTCCTCTACAAAGAAAAGGACACAGGAGAATGAGGGAAAGGCAGTGTCATTTTTCATTCTACTGACTACTGAAGATTTGGCTTTGGAAGTTAAATTGCTGCAGAGTGGGCGAAGCTGCTGGAAAACCAGGAAAATACTATAACAACATTTATTAGAGGTTTTACTCAAGTGTTGTTATTCAATTCTAAATAATTCATAATAAGAAAAGGAGAAACGGAATTAAAATCACCAACAAACTGTATTTGGTCACTGTAAGAAAACCAATGTACATAACCTCATTGTAATGCGGGAGGCGGGGAGCATGTTTGTAGCTTCTCATTAGCACTTTGTAGTGCAATGACATGCTGTACAGAAATGAAATGTAGTTTGTTTGGGTTTCTTTTAATTAACTCATTTTATTACTGGATTTCTCAGGGATAACAGACCTGGAAGAAGTAGCTCAGTTTCTGAAAGAAGGAATAATAATGAAAGATTTCACTCATCCCAATGTTCTATCTCTTCTTGGCATCTGTTTGCCCAATGAAGGATCCCCCTTAGTTGTTCTTCCATACATGAAACATGGAGATCTTCGAAACTTCATTAGGAATGAGACTCATGTAAGTACGTGGTGAGGTCTACCAAATGGTAATGCGAGCCTAGCCATGCCCTGCTCCAACACCACAGGTTATAAGCTCTGATAATTACATTACGTCCATAACTTGCTGCTGTTTCTACACCTTAACCTTTGGCACTTGCTTAGGTTGGCACTGAGCCTGACCACGGCACTGCCACTCCTTCCCTTCCCCCTCAAATTCCTCTCTAGAATGTTTCCCAGAAATTATCAGCAATAACTATTTCTCATTTCCCATCCATAAGCCCCTTTATAAACAAATGTGTTTATGAAATCTAAGTCAAGGGGCCCAACCATCTGCTGGTTTAAACTGGCATATCTCTGTTGACTTCAGCACAGCTGTGCCAGTCGTCACCATCTGCTCTTCCAGCTCCTAGGTGAGGGATCTCCATGTCCAGCTAGTGTCACAGCCCTGCTATTATCAATATTTGTTTCTTTGTGTCTTAAAGAAAATCAACAATTATTGCACAAACTACAAACACTGTATTGTCAGAGGTTTTCCCTGCTTTTATTGAAAGACTGCAGATCTCTCAAATGTGCCTCAGTGCTTCCTCTCAAGTATGAGACCACAGGTCTTGCCTCAGAGAGTGTAAGCCCACTTTATGCTGTAGTATTTTACTCATTTCACAGAGCTGGGACAATAGAAAGTGATTTCTGAACCAGCAGGATTTTGCCCCTGTCACTATGATAGCCAACAATAACCAGTACACATTTAAAACCAAAATGCATCTTGACACATTATTGGGTGAGTTAAACTTTCTGAGGGAGGGACTCTTCCCTTTTGAGCTTCCTTCATTCTACAAGCACCAGGGCCCTTTTCAGCCAGTAGTGCCATGGTCCTCTCTGAAATACATATAACAATGACTGCAGTTGAACTAGATCGTTACAGAGAAGAAAATTATATGGAGCAATACCAACAACATAAAAATCTGTGGGACCTTACTATTACAAAACAATTCATGCTGCTGGATACAAGAATTAGAGGTTTATGTTTATACTTCTTTTGATACTTAATGTTTTTAGTAAGGTCTCTTATAGACCAGCAGAAAGAGTTACCACTCTTAGTGGAAAATCTTCCTCTGGTAACTGCGAAGTTCTCATTTACCTCTTCCATGGCATTATACTGATGACAGCTTACACTTATTTTGCACCAAATAGGACTCTCTCCTTTCTTTATCCTTTCAGGTCAATGAGTGCCATGTTCATAGTTAGCACCTTCTACTGAGTTACACGCTCTTACTACAGGTTCACAAATGTGAGTTCAGTGTATCAGCTGTGATGCTGAGGTTTCAGCATACTGTTCCACTTCCCAGCTCAGGTGCTTGTGCTACAAACTCCATGCTTCTGGGGCCTGCCAGGTTGTTTGGTTTCTTGAATTTGTTTCCTCACTGGAGGTGAGAATTTGACCTAAATTTACCCCAGTTTTCCTACAAGTGCCAGCCTGTCTTGATCATTCTGGTGCAAGATAGGTGTGTCAAAACCTGAGAGTCACAGCAAAAACCAGTCTGCTCCTTGGTTTTCTGCATTCATTATATCACAAATGTTTGTGTTTTACAGAACCCAACAGTAAAAGATTTAATTGGATTTGGCCTTCAGGTCGCAAAAGGGATGAAATACCTTGCAAGCAAAAAATTTGTCCACAGAGACTTGGCAGCAAGAAATTGTATGTAAGTATAAACATCCAATGCCAGCCACATTATCACATTCTTCTGTGTAAGACAGTGAGATGAGACAAATGAAAGTTTTCAGGGTTATTCTTTTTTAGTCAAAACAGGGTGATTTTTTCATTTTTCTGTAATTATACTGATGTGTGTCTTGCATACTGATGAGCTACTCGGCTTGCTCAGGGCTCGCTTCTTACACATAAGCTTTTTTTCAAGTGTGGGAAATAAGAAAAGCTGAGGTGAAAATGTAGCCTCTCAAAATCATTGGTGAGAGAGTTTAAAAGGCATCTCCTAAGGGAAGTTAAACTGCGGTTGTCTCAACTTGCTGTGTTTCCACCCAACCTCTTCAGAAGCAGCACGTCTCTGCTGCCACACCTAGAAGGAGGGAGAGGAACACGGGGGAACTTTGTGAGAAAACCAGGAACACAAAGAAAACACCAGTGAGACCTCTTGACAGCAGCCTTTCATCATATAAATATGGACCTCCTTCAGCTCAACTACACACACAAATTAACATTAAAAAAATCAGAGCTTGCGAAGAGTCTTACTAGTGTCTGGGTAGCCAGACAGTTCAGTTCACACACAGACAAACTGATACAGGAGGTGCTGATGCTATTATGCTAATTCATACCTATGTTGTGAATTAATGAGGTACAGGATTAAACATTAGTTTATTTTTAGCCCATCATAATCTGGAACTCTAGCTGCAGAAAGGTTATTTACCTGTGACATCAGATTTCTTACTCTTTTTTCAAAGGGCGCACACTCGTGCAGCTGAAGAGCCTCTGAAAATGAATGTTTTCTTACAGCTGCTGTTTTTTTGAGGGAGGAAAACAGCCACAAGGAATATGATTTTCAGGTTTCCTAAGAAGAAAGGAATTGGGTTACTGGATAAAAACATCCTGGTTCATCTGATCAAAGTCCAAAGAGTGGCAACAGGACATTCCCTCTGCCCTACTGTCTCTTCCTTGGGTGAGGAGGGAGCAGCTGTCAGGATGTTTCACATGGCCAACTGAATGGCTGCTTTTGTACTTGTGAAAGGCTCAGCCCTTCAGAGCCTGGAGAGCTACTGCCATGTCAGCAGAAGATGCGGGGCTGAAGACCCACATTCACCAGTGGCCACAGTAGTGATATCCATCAGAAAGCAAGCCAGGATGCAAATGCAGTCCCTGTGGACTCTTGACTCTATTGCACTATCTTGGAAGAGGTGCAGGAAGCTGCTGTGGCATGTACTGTCCCCTGTTGACCCATTAAAGTTCCCTCCTACTCTCTTCATTGGTACTGGTTTAGTTATTATGTCAGTAAATACAGGAGATTGCTGTCTGCCATTCAGAGGGACTTCAGTAGATCAGAGAGTTGTCCAGGCAGAAACCTCATAAATTCAAGAAATGCCACATAGAGGCTGAGAGAAACAGTACTGTTTAGCCTGAAGAAGGCTCAGGATGATCTTACCCATGTGTATAAATACCTGCTTTAAGCAAGGGAGGTGGTAGTGAGCTAGATGATCTTCAGAGGTCCCTTCCAACATCACCCTGTGATTGTGTGATTCTGTATAAAAGGCCCAAAGCAGATGTTTGCTGTGGCTTGGTCTTCAACTATAATGGCTTCAACTTCTTGGCTTAAGCACACTAAGACCCATACTCTGACTGTTTTCTGACGATGATAACACCAGGACAGACACCAAGCTTAGGAGGAGCAGGGCTAAGGAGATCTTCTGGTATGGCTGAGCTGTAACCCCAGCAGAACTTTCATTATACACCATTCTTTCCCAGTACAGACACCAAACACATCCTTAGTTACAGAACTACATTATCCTATATGGGCAGTCATGGAGATAATGATGGGTCCTTCCTTATCAAAACTGAGAGTAAATAGGATGGGTGATGCCTTGTCTTGGAGATAAAGATAAGAGGTTTCTAAGGATACAGAAGATAAAAACAGCAGAGGAAGAAATGATGTAGACTCAATCAGGATGTATAGGCTATTAGCAAAAAAACTTTTTATACAAAGTAATTGTCTTAGAAGAACTGTAATTCAAATTATATTATCAAAGTACCATCCATAATTTCCTGAGTTCATTCACTGTGTTAAATGGGTGTCAAATATACTCCGCTGCACTTTTTGTTTCACTGTTACATTAGTTAATAGATCCAAAATCACTGTCTTAAAAATGCAAGTCATTATAATCCACCATCACTGTAAATCTTGCCTGCTCAGTTGCAGATAATACTTTTTGTCGTTTCTCTAGGTTGGATGAAAAATTCACTGTCAAGGTTGCCGATTTCGGTCTTGCTCGAGATGTCTATGATAAAGAATACTACAGTGTGCACAATAAAACAGGTGCTAAACTGCCAGTGAAATGGATGGCTTTAGAAAGTTTACAAACTCAGAAGTTCACAACAAAGTCAGATGTGGTAAAGTAGAAATATATTTGTATCACCTATTAATTTCTCTTACATGGCCTGAGGCATCTCTGTAGTATTTAATAAATAGACTAACTCAAAACCAAAATGTATATGTATGTGAATCTAACTTTAGTTCACATAAGAATAAGAAACTTATTCCACATCCCAGAAGGGTATTTGCACCAATCACAAAGCAACAAGTTGTTGACCTGATTATCTGTTATGGCTCAGGAAAGAATCAAGAGTTTAATTCCACTCCAGGGGAAATTAAGGACGTTCCAAGAAGCCAAGTTGGAGCTGAACCCTGCTATAGGAGGGGCTCTGGAAAGCTTGACAGAACAGGTTAACTTTGAGATTCGTGAAATTTAATAGTTCTCAAAAAGACTTTATTTACTTTATAAATACTTACTGACTGCCTACAGCAATCTCAAGTATTACCTGGCCATATATGAAGAAAAAATTATAAGATGAAGTCATTAGTTGGCTGGATCACTGTATTTCAGCTCTCCTTTCAATCCAGATCCAAATTAGCCTGTGATGCATAGAATTTTCACCATGCATATTCTCTTCAGTATGTATTTACACAGGGTTAGTCAGATCATCAGCTCATGTAAATTGGCAGAGCTCCATTAACCTCAAATGAGGTCTGCCAATTTATACCAGCTAAGTAGCTGGCCTATAGGCTTTTATTTTCTTTCATTTACTTAGCTGAGTTCCTCTGGCTCTACTTTAAGTGGCTCCTCAAGTCCCCACAGCATTTATTAGCCCACTTAAAAGAAAGCTGAACGCAGTAAAATAACTTTTCAAAAGGAAAAATCCATGCATTTGAATGTTTAAATCTGTCAAACCCTCTTCTAAAAGTGGAATGTAAAGCCCTCCAACTCTATAACTTACTATTTATTTCTTTGTTTTCTTAGTGGTCCTTTGGTGTGTTGTTATGGGAACTTATGACAAGAGGGGCACCACCTTACCCTGATGTAAATTCTTTTGATATAACTGTTTACTTACTACAAGGAAGAAGGCTGCTGCAACCTGAATATTGCCCTGACCCACTGTAAGTAAACAGTTTGCAAAGCTGATTCTGACGTTACAGTAAGCAAGACTGTGGGAGGAAAAAGGGTTTTCTTCTTTCCTTTTTACATGATTTCATAATTAAACACTTCTTTTATTTGAATGGCAGGTATGAAGTCATGCTGAAGTGCTGGCATCCCAAACCTGAGATGCGTCCAGCATTTTCCGAACTTGTTTCAAAAATATCAACCATCTTCTCCACTTTTATTGGGGAACACTATGTTCATGTCAATGCTACTTATGTCAACGTGAAGTGCGTTGCGCCCTACCCTTCTCTTCTATCATCACAAGACAACACAGATATGGATGTTGACACATGACGGGTAGGTCTGAAATAGAGGAAAATCCCTTCTTAGTTGTATGAACAAAAAGCAAAACATTTTGTCCACTTGTTTTTACTGCCCGGTCTTTGTGAGAACACTGTTGCACATGTTTATGTTGTTGCCCAAGTTGCACTAGTACAAGGACGTAAGATCAGATTAAGGCTATGGAATTCTAGGACCCATCACAGATCACAGTAGTTTCCAAGTATTTGGACAACTGCATCAATTTACCAAATGGAAACATTGTGTGCTACTATCCAGAGTTAGTTCCCACTGGCTCTCATTAATGTGTGCTCAGACACAAGAACAAAGATTCATCATTAATGCCATGAAGGAGAAAGTAGAATACCAATCAGTACGGGTGGAAGGACTGTTACTGTGCATGTACTTTAGGTTAATGAGCAGTGCAGAAATGGTTTTCACACAAAAGGCTAAGACAAACAATGAGAGTTGCCAGAGTTTAAAATGTATTTTCCTCCTGCATGGTCCAAACTTTGGATTTTTGCACTACATCAACAAGGTTTCTTAGAACACAGACAACCAGGAGAGCCAGTCTCATGGTTAATGTCCAACAGAAATCAACATCAGAAAATAGTGTGCAGTAAAATAAGTATGCCAGCCTTGCCAGTCCTCTGGTGTAGTTAGACGGTACGTAAAATGAAGGGAAAAATCATCTAGCTTAAAGCATTCCAGTGTCAACTTCATTCCAACATTCAACCACTGTTTTGAATCAAACAGCCTATATCGACAGGTCTCTCACTGAAAAATGCAAAGCCTCCATTCCTTGCAATACAGAATTATCTACTCTCTGAGAATAAAAACTCAAAGCCATCCATAATCAGTGCCAGGCTAATCCCTGGGATGCAGTAATACAGACTGCATTACTCTAGCGAGGACGAGGAGACAGGCAGGCTGGTAACCTTATGGAGCTGCTGCTGAGTGAGTCAAATGGCAGCAGCTGAAGCTCTGCCACCTACCCTTGGGTGGAGCTGCTGCCCGAGGTGAGTAAAGACTGGAGGCATTGCAGCCAGCCCTGACCTCAGAAAACACTGCCATAGCAGGAATGCTGATAAATTCTTTGTGCCAGCCCAAACGAGCTGAGAATGCTGACCAAAAGAAGAAACAGAGCCCGCCCCAGCTTCTCCTTGGATCACACAATCCATGAATTAGGACACATACGTTCATTTCTAAATTACAACCAGAGAAAGAATTTGATAAAAGATAGTAAATAAAACTTTCATCCATTAGGGAAGAGTACTACAGCTCTAAGGCAAGCATCACATGTCATTTCTGTTCCTGTGGAATTCTGTGCATACTACTGTATAGCTTGTTGAGTATAGGATAGAACTGGGTTTGTTGGTGTAAACACATAAAGTATTCTATTTTTATATTTAAAAAAAAAGTTTATTTTTAATGACATTTACAAAGTTTGGTTAGGCCACAAAATACTGCACTGTGAACATTTCAGAAAATGTATGTCAACATACATGATTCATAAATTGTAGCAACCTTAAGGAAATATTACTGTGTAAATATTAAAAAGGAAAAGAACCGACTGCAAACACACTCCACCCTGAGTATAATGTCTCTGTTGCTGTGAGCCAACCATGTTAAGCTCTTCAGAGAAAGGTAGTGCAGATACAGAAGTGATATAAGGGAGCTACATTGTTCGTGGGAGACAGTGTTACAACTGAAGGATTTATAATGAGGGCAGAGTGTGTAGGCAAACTATGAGCAGATAATATTGTACTGTGTTTCATCACCACTTTCGTTTCAGAAACGAACTTTCGTGTCTGCTGAGAGCAATACTAACTGTAGGTTGCTCAAGGACAAAAGGCTTTGCTGCAGGCAAAAAAAAAATCATCTCTATGGTTGTTAAAACAGCTAAGAAAGTTTATGACACATAGATTTGGGGAAAATACTCCAAACTTGTACATACATGCTTGAGGAACGATGCAATGTGAAATAGAGGACATTTTTACTATTTATAAAGTTAATGTTGTGTCTGGGACACCTGTAAGAATACGTGACTCTGATAAAGATTTGATGTTAGTAAGTTCATATATCTGTGAAGAGCTGAATGGTACTTATGTTTATAGTTGTTGTTATGACCTAATAAATATGTTATTAAAATGAATTATTGTAATACTTTACACTCGGAGTGCTGCAATTACTGCTAACACTTGTCTGTTAAGCTGATAAAAGTCCATACGCTTTTTCTGACTGACATGGGAAGAACAACCTGTAGAACTGTGTATGAGAGAGGAAACAACTCAGAAACATAATATGAAGAGTGTAACAATAAATCAAACGCATGGTTCATCAGCCTCCTACCCATTAATAGACAAGTGCAGAATATTTGTTGTGAACAGCTATGGCGTAGTCTGAATGGGTCTCTTGCCTAACCACTGCCTGCACCCATGCAAAGCCTTAAAATTATTCATCTTCAAAAATCATCCTAGAGTTGGGGGATGACCCCTGGAGCTCAAAATGAAGGCATTGTAAAGAGTACCTGCATGGCCCACCAAGGATGCTAGCACTTGCTAGCACTTGCTAACCAAATTGTTAGCATCCGAGTCCCTAACCAGTAATGATCCACAGGAAATTTCAAGGCCCTGAACCTAATACTCCTCACAGTCATCCATCAAGTGTTTCATCTCTGCAAGATGCTTTGTTCCTGTGACACCTGAACAGAGAGGGCATGGCAGCCCCAGGGGTCTTGTTTCTTCCAAGGAACAGGAGCCAGCCCTGCTCTTCTGCCACACATTTCTTCCCAGCTACATTAGATGCCTCCCACTGAATCCACAAGTTCACTTCCCTGAAGCGTATTTTGAGTGGATACCCCACAAACACTACGACACACTCTCCTGCCATCCTTAAACAGACGGTGCTACAAGCGTGTCTCTCCAGCAGCTCAGCTCAGGAGAACAGTTTATACTTGACTCACTCAGAAATATTTTAGCACAGTCTCAGCTGATTAAAACCAGCATTTTTATGCCCTTGTAATTTAAAATACCAAGCAAACCAATATCAGACCACATTTTCTCCAGACACATTTGCTTCTTAAAACGTATACGCTAAGTTTCAACTCAGTGTACTTTGGGGGAGAAAGGCATTGAAAATAGCAGCTAAGGATGCAAACATTCTTTCACTGTGTCACAAGCCCAAGCCAGCTGAAAAGTCTGAGGTTTTTATTCTAATTATTTACATCCAATTTATCCCCTGATTACATTTTTAGGATCTCGCTGAAAAGTCAGTAAAAAGCTCCAAGGTTTTATCAGAGTTCTCTATTAATACCAGGGTCTTCAGTCTAAACCAGCAAATTATGGTCTAAACTGAAATACCAGATTTGTAACACATTCCTCTGATTACTCCTCATGATTTCCAAGGGATGCTATATATTGCATTTTTGAAAGGGTCAACAGAATCACAAGCTTCCCATGCCCAGTTTTTCATCCTAGAAGCTTTGTTTATACCAGGTACATGCTGCAGCAGATCTTCAGCTGACTTCCATTGGCAGCCTTCTCCCCACATGAATATTAACAGGGAACATGGCCCATGCTCAAAACATTGCATAATAGATACCCTACACAGAAGCCAAGAGGTTAAAAAAATAGGGCAGGATATTCTCACCCCACAGAAATTTTCATGTTGATTTGACCCAAACTCTTTTAGTGCATTATTAACCATTTTAAATAATTTGATACTAAGGAAAATTTCTAATACACCCAATAATATTAAATGTTTGTAAAATAAAGGGCAATGGTACACACTGCCATTGGGTTGCTAAGGCTTTGCATATTGTAATTTTCTGTCTCTGGTGTCAAATTAAATCATGAAGAATAGACCTACATGTGCTACGTGAATAGACGAAGAGGAAAGGTACTTACAATTCTTGTTACAGCAGCAGAAGCAGTCCAAGTGAGCAACTGCAAAAGGGCATCAAAACAATTTTAAACCTAAACATGAAACTCCCCCTTCAGAAATTTCATTTCTGCAATCCAGCCATAGCAGTGTATCACAGGAGAAGGTCATAGCAGATAAATGAAATACAAACACTAATGGATTTTTTATTTGCTGAACAAAACATCTACTGAGAAGTTCCAATTTCCATTATTTTTAACAAACAGGTCATGAACTGAGTATTCCGAGCATCGAAGAAAGACACAGGAAATCTAAGGATTTTGCCAGACCAATTAATAAAAACATTTACAAGAAATTGTGATCTCACAGGCAGCAGGGAGGATTCAGAGCAACTGACTGACTCGGCAGACACCAGCCCAGAGGAGATCAGTCTCACCCTGGAACTGGAACTGACATTAAACCTGAATGAAACCCCAATCCACCTGCTAACGATCTAGGTGTAATCATTTCCAGTGAGGATGCCAAAAGACTCTTTTTCTGATTACAGTCAAGCACTTGTGGCCACTCCACGACCTCCTGGGGGACAGAGGGAAAAGGTTTCTGTTTTGTAAGGAACGCTGCTTCCCTGGCCGGTGTTGTATTAACTTTGGTGCTTTCCTCCCCAGAGCCGGCAGCCTCCTCACAATACACCATGCCCAGGGAAAGACCCTCAGCTGAGGGTAAATCTCTGCCAGAGTCAGTCCTGGAGAACCTCCTGGCTGAAGGGCAATCAGGTGCAGTCCAGCTGAATGAGGCTTAACTGAGTAGAGCACGCACATGCAGACCCTGATGGACTTCTGGTTTTCCCGTGGTTAGCCTATTTGGGGTTACAGGGAAGAGGAGATTTCTCCCTGCTGTCACCTCACCTCTTCCTTCCTAGCTCTGGAGTTGACACAGAAATGCCTCTAGCAGCACACTGACCCTGGTCTGCAGCCTTACGAGGCTCCTGAGTTCAAAGGAGCACAGTTGTAGTTAGGGATTCAAGTGAATATAGCCAGAAACTGTAAGTCAGGCTTTATAAGATTTTGTTTGCACAATCCAAGGTAAGACACCAAAGAAGAGTGACTTAATTAATCTGGTTTCCATGCGCCATTCTCTTTCAGTAGTACTTTGCCACAGCCTAGTGCCGCTAGGAGGTTCATTAGTATCTGATGAACGTCTTCTCGCATTCCTTACAACAATTCAGCACTGAATTCATCCTTGCTCCAGCCTCTGAGGCCCTGTGCATTTCTACAAACACTACATATTAACACTTGCCAGAGTTCTAATTGCCAAGTGCATGTTGAGCCCGTCTCTGGTACAAATGACAGCTGAATATCCTCCTTTAGGATGTGAAAAGTGTTATTGCCAAAAACTCTAGGGTGCATGACCAAACATGGACACCTCAGCTGCTGTGAGGTTGGAGCTCACTGGGGCAGTTGGCATGCATTGCAAGCGCGACAAAACTGAACACCAACTCTAAAAATACAGATTGAGTTTTAATTAAGAAGGCAAAAAGGCCTTCAGACAACAGTGGTATATTCCCCGTCTTTTGTGCAGCTCAGAAAAAAGTAAAGGCAGTTTAAGAGAGGCAGCAGCCTGCTGAGGTCATGGTGCAGAATTCATGCAAACACATGCGATGATGTGACAAGACACATACCCTGCTCAGCAAGTGGGACATAGCAAGGAGTGAGTCACAGCCAACTCCAATTATATGCTAACGGTTTTCTTAGAATAGCTGTTTCTCAGAAGAGGTTACAGCTACAGGAAGAACAACCATCTTCAGAAGTCAAAAAGCCTCCCACCGTGTAGCTTTTGCATTCTGTGCAGAAATGTAATTATCTGCATATCTTCATTCATTTTCAGTTACTGGAAGTGTATCTATTGAAGTTAGCTTGTCTGTGAAGTTACCGGCCATGCCTGTGGCCTATACCTGCCACCTGGCCACAAGAGCTAGAACAGCAGTCAAAGTATTTTCCTCAGAGGCCCACAGTTCCATAGCTGTCAATGCTCCAGCTTTGCTCATGTCCTCTCTACACCTCCAAGTACCAAACTGTTGCAGCTATCAGCAGAACTTTTGAACAGCAGCTCTGAATCACATGGGAAAGGGGTAAAAGTTTGTCAGGCCCGCAGTGCCCGTGTGTTGAATCATGTCACTGAAGTGATAAAATCAGACTCACCTCATTGACAAGTGTAACCTGGGCTGCCCTAGAAAATGAAGGTAAATAAAGGGCATCTAGGTCAGGACTATTTCTCCTTTGTTTTGTGAATATTAAATTTACTTGAAAATATCCTGGAAAAATACTTGTACACCTGCAACTACAGCAATAAAATATATTTGCTATGTATCTTGATCTGAACTTACAGCAACAAGGTTTTCTTAACACCACCACAAAAATACAAAGTAAGTTATTTTAAAATATGTGTAAGTCTATGTTATATGTCTAGGAGAGTGACTCGGCCAGCTTATTTGGATAAATGAAAGGAATTACCTTCTATTAGCCATTGTGAGCATCTTGAAATGGGTTGGTTGGGGGTGAGTCCAAGGAAAACTGTTTTGGGTTATTTGGCATAAACTACAGTTCTCAGCAATACTTGAGGGTTCTTCCATCCACCAGAACTGATTTACCAAATACTTCCCCCTTTTTCTTGTCCCTACTATCTTCACTCTACCAGAAAGCATCACGATATGGGGCTCTGTGTCCAAATATCTACCCAGTATTATTTTCTGCAGACAATACTCAATAGGAAGGTAATGTTTCGATTGTGATGTTCAATATAAACAAATCCTTATTGCTGCACCAAACAAATCATTATCAACATGGCATTTTTCCCCTGCACCCACTTCCAGTACTTACCAAAACAACATTAAAATTTATGTAGTTCTATATTTTACTGCACAAACCCTTGAATGGTGTTAAAATAGCAACTTCATTGCAGGGAAATTGGTGTCCATGAAGGTTAACGGCCCATACTGAAAGCCAATAACAAATGTTCTTCCTTAATGAAATGCTTGGTTTAGACCATATTTGTCTTACTGTACTTATGCACTGCTCTCCCAAGCAGATATTATAAAACAGGCTCATTCATAAAGTACAACACACAGGAGCAACACTCTGGAATTTTTAACCTTAATTCGAACTGAGACGGTCTCATTTCAGTGAAAACTAAAAACAAAACCAAAACCAAACTTCCTTTACCACCTGAATAAGAATACAGAAACCTTGTCCATCATCCATACATTCAGCCACAATCAGGAAATTACAGACTGCAACAAGTTCAGAGGATTTTACTGCTCACGGTACCCAACACTATTTTCTATCAGTTTAATACCACTCCTCCCCACCCCCTTACATAGTTATATAGTATCCCTAACATCTAGGTCAAAATTTATGAAGAGCATTTCTGAAAGCTGGAAGAGCTTTCTCTGGAAAGAAGCCATCTGTTTGAAGTGTTCAGCTCCTCTGAGATCTGAAATGCTTCTCAGTGTTTTTTCACTTCCCAGATGTATTGCATGTTCCAAACATCCAAGCATAAAGTGACAGACTTGCACAGTTGCAAGGGAACTTCTATTTAGTAGGAAAGTATCACTGAGCAGTAAGCTGTCAGGCAGATAGAGGGGATCTGAATGAGGAGGGTTGATGCTTTGCCTTATCTATGTTTTGCAATGCCAGTGTCGTATCTTTCATATACATGAAAGGTATCCACAACTTCAGATGCTTATGTTGCAGAGTGGGTTTCTTTAGATACAGATTGCATATACAATACATCTTTCTAGAGAGCCAAGATACACTTAGAATACATGAGAAATGTTCCTCAGCTAAAGAAAATTTATACTTCAAGACAAGAGAAAACTGATAAAGGCTGTTGAAAGAGAGACAAATCCATCCTACCTCTGTGATCAATTGAGATAACATCAGTATATTGTCCAACATGAAGGTATTATCCAGTAACAGGGACTACAGCATACAGCTCAAAAATCAATCACTCTAAGGAGGACTGGTTAAGGAAATAAATACCTAAATTATTGTGATTAGGAAATACTGAAACACTGGAAGAATTCTCTAATAGAAGTGTCATCGTAAAAGACTCTTTGTTTTCTTTCTTGATGCTTCCAACCAAACACTCCTCTGTTAAACAGCCAACGACAAATCCAGCCTGCTATGATAATGCCAAGACCAAAGGAGGAAAGCTGACCAGAGAATGAGCACAAAGAACCAATTTTGGAGATAAGGGTTTTCCTTTGTAACTACACTAAGAAGAAGCATAAAGGAGAGTGGTACCCAGTTTGGAGAGAGTGCTTTTCACCAATAAGTTTCAGGCATTTGCACAGAAATTTAGGGCTGGAACAAATCGCAGGAGATCATTTGGTCCCCCCCCATGTCACTAAGACAGAGTGAATGCACCTGAGCCACCTCGGCAACACCTTGACTAACATTTTATTAAAAGAACAACAAACAAACCACCCATAACAGCCATGAAGATTTCAGGGCTTCGTCATTTGTGCAGTGTTAGAGTTCTCCCAGGTTTGTTTTGTAAGTCTTCCTTGCCGCAGCATAAATCTCACCCACTTTCTTTCTGCCCCAGCACTGGCCACATATTGAACAAATGATTGCCATGTTATATATAGAAAGATTTTAAGCAAAGGTGTCCCATCTTAATCTCATTTTATCTAAGCTAAAAAGGTCATGGGTTTTGACCCTTAAACATATCCTTTATTTTATTTTCTAAACATCTTAACTTTCTTCTTGCTGGTTCTTCCCTGTCTACCCAAATTTCTTAAGGGTGGTGCCAAGGATGAACTTGGTACTCTCAAAATGTACTAGTTTATAGAATGATTAGGTCAGCAGCACTGTGGCTCATGACTAAAGAAAGCCACCAGTGATACAGTACAGCCTGGAAAAGCAAGGCATTACATCCAGCACATGATGTGCTTAGAGGCTTTGTCCACAAACAGATGTAGATTTAGACCTATGGGTCTAGGTGCTAACAGGGCAAACTAACTTGCTTGAGGATCTTTCTGGTTATACAAGTTAGCTGGGCATGCAATTCTCTGACTTCTCTAACTGCATATCCTACATTTGTCTCAGGACAACGTTCCTTCCCTAATTAATTCTTTTGTGATTACCTTAACTGAAACACTGTGGTCAGGAAAGCTGCCTCACCAGGAGGACAGCTTTCATAGAATCACAGAATCATAGAATAGTCAGGGTTGGGAAGGACATTAAGATTATCTAGTTCCAGCCCCCCTGCCACAGGCGGGGACAATTCACACTAAACCATGTCACCCAAGGCTTTGTCCAACCCAGCCTTGAACATTTCCAGGGATGGAACATTCACAAATTCCTTGGGCAACCCATTCCAGTGCCTCACCACCCTTACAGTAAAGAACTTCTTCCTTATATCCAGTCTAAACTTCCCCAGTTTAAGTTTGAACCCATTACCCCTCTTTCTATCACTACAGTCCCTAATGAAGAGTCCCTCCCCAGCATCCCTATAGGCCCCCTTCAGATATTGGAAGGCTGCTATGAGGTCTCCACACAGCCTTCTCTTCTCCAGGCTGAACAGCCCCAACATTCTCATCCTATCTTCATATGGGAGGTGCTCCAGTCCCATGATCATCCTCGTAGCCCACCTCTGGACTTGTTCCAACAGCTTTCACCCAAAGCACTACAGCAAAGCCAGAAGCAGGAACTCAGGTTAGTTGGAACCCCAATCCTTCAATCCCTCAGTCTGAATTACCCAATTAAATTCACTAAAAGACTGATAACTCTTTATATTTTTGAATGCATATGTATTCTGTTGTTTCACACTTACTTTGTCTCTATTTTAACTAGTCTAGATCAATTAACTTTGAATAACTTGAATAATCCAGCCAGGCAGTGCAGAGAACTAGAGATCTCTGGTTTCTAAAGAGTGCTATAAATGAAAGAATTTCTGAGCACTTACTCATTAGATGGGTCGGCAGAAATCAGGCCAAACCTAGGGAGCAGAGCAAAGCTAAGAGCACAAAGGGACATTGTTTGTAGTGTAATAGGAAGTTACAATATTTGGAAAGATGGAAACATCAGACTTCGGTAGGTAAGGGAGGAGGTGTGCAGAGGCTCTGTGTTTGCAACGTTATACTAATGCTACTGCCAGTCGGTCCCTCATGTCAAACCTGACAGATGGAAAAATGCCCAAGGGCCCCAGGGGGTGCCTCTTCCTAACAAGTGCTTTCTGAGGCAACTTATACCGCCAGAGAGCTCCACCATGCCTGCAGCCCATGGGCGAGGGATGCAGAGGTACCCCCCTCACTCTGGTGAGAGGATGACTATTTCTTCAGCACTGCTTACACACACTGAGATGGTTCATACTGTACAAAGACTAGCACAGCAGTAAAATCTCATGTATGTACTCACTGATCATCAGCTCCCTCTGCTGTAAATACCTCAGAAGAGTTAGCCTGCCATACCATCACCTCCCAGAACGGTCGGTCAGTTTTGATTAAAGTACTATTCTGAAGCACCATAACTGAGATCACAGGAAAAATGCATCCTGCAGAACCAACAGACAGAGAGACAGCATGGATTTTTCAGTTCTTGTGGTTATGATAATTGGGTTTTCAATCTTCTTGTATGCCGCAAATATCCATCTCTAGTTTGTCTCAAAACTAGAATAAATTTCATGATCTTAATCTAATATTTTCCAAACAACTGTAGACTACAGTCTACAGAGCAGTCTGCTGCAGTAACTGCAGTCTTGCCTTTATTAGTCACAATATTAATTTCTGACAGAAAATGTAGTGGCGTGGATCCTAACCTCTGCTGATCATTACCCTACTTATGATGTTTTGTCTTTCTGCAAAGGTTAAAAATCTGACAAGTCTCAATAGCTGATGGCTGTGCCTATCCATACTGAGGGCTGTTCTTGGTTCCTGCAGAAATCAGAGACATTTGCAGCACAGCTCAGTAACACAGCCCCATTAGCTGATAAGATTTACACAAAGTATGACTCAAAAGAACAGAAATTATTGTTCAGTCCAGACTGAATTCAATTAATAGTTTAAGACCAAAAAATACAAAAGGCAGGCTGTTTTTTTTTTTTTCAGAGAAAGGAAAATATTTTTTATTTTAAAATTAACCTTATTTTTAAAAGTTAGACTAAACAAAAGTTTAATTTCAGATTAAAACAGTGTTCATGGTTTTACTTGGCATGGCACTCAATTAAATGATCAATGTATCAAAAGTTGGCCAAAAGATCAAGGAAGATGAGGACAACAAAGAGGTTCTAAGACTTGCCCAAGAATGGAAAGCCAAGCTTGCAGTGAAATTTTAATGTAATAGAAAGCACAGACACTAGATCAGAAAGAATCCAGACACCTGGAGAAGTGATCAATGCCAATCCGTGAAAATGGCCCATTTATTGACTGTAAAAAAGTAGCAGGAGGATGATGTTAAAGTCACAAGACAGGGATGGAGAACTGAGCGTTGAGATTCTCATTTGTTTGAATGTTGAAGAACAGAGGCAAGGAAGAAGATGAGAGAGAATGGATGAAAATATGAACAAGACAGGCCAGCTCAGAGGACATGGAAGTGTCAAGGGGAGCGGCTGAAAGCACCGCAAGTATTGAGCTAGCAAGTATCTCCAAGTAAGGAAACTGAGAGATGGACAGAGCTGCCCTAGACAGTAGAGGAAAGGGAAGGGAGGCCAGGACACCAGTGTGCCCCAAGAGCATGGGTTGCAGAGATTTCAAAATCTCCCAGCTCCTTACAGTAGCCTACGTGCAGCTGCACAGAGGGTCACATCTCATTTTTAGCTGTGGGCACTCAAGAGTCCCTGAAGACAGATAATGAGAGAAAAGGGATAAAAAGCTGAAAGAGAGCTTGATCAATTTAATGTTGACTTTGAACCATTCCTTTGATAGGAACAGAATAGTCAAAGCAAATAAAGCCGCTTTGAAACAGGAATTGACAAGACAAAATATAGAAAGTACATGAGAGGAACTTTATCAGAATTATGCCACAACTCATTAATCTGTATCACAGTAATAATGTTACTTTAAAGTTAACACCAGTATTTCAAAGCAGAGGGTCTTCTGGATCTCTAGCAACTCAGTGCAAACCCTTTACAGCTAATCAGTATCATTGCTTCAAAAGAAATTAAACTGTCTCCACCCAGTAACTCTACTGGCATTTGATCTACAATTGGCTTGAAGTTAAAAAATAATTACCCTTCCAACATATTGATTACATGACTATAAACATAAAAGCAGCAGCCCAGAACAATGTACACTGACCCTCTGTTGAAACAGCATGTTTGTTTTCAAAAGGAAGCTAATTAAGACAAGTTCCCTGGAAGACAGCAATAAAACTAAAACCAACAGTGCCATCTAGTGCATCGCTACGTTCAAGGAGCACAGCGCACAGCCACATCATTCTTTATTTCAGTTGTTAAGTAACAAAAAACGACTGATAAATTACTATCACACTCAATATGCCTGAAGTCCCAAGTCTTACGTTTGGGGAATGCATAACTTTTAGGCGAAGAAAGTCTTAAATGCTATTTACGTTAGTATAAAACTATACAGATAAACCTACTTGATTAGCAGATTAAACTACTAACTGTATTGACAGTAATTCTTGGGTTTCTAAACTGTTCTGTTTCAAAACAGATACACTGGAACATCTGTTGTCTTTAAATGGTATCTTTATAATATGGACTAAAATAAATTAGGTAAGAATCTCTGGACACCTTTTATGGCCTTTTATTAGATGGATATGTACACACCCCAGAGAGCAAAAATAGAAAGCAAAAAAGGACTGTACCATTTTAACTTTTTTTAGTTAGTATCTGCTTGAGACCTGGTAAATACACCCCTTGCTAATGGGAACTGATAATTTTTATCAGAAAAATGTAAGCCATTACCTTTTTTTTGCCCATATGTCACTGACAAAGCATGCAGGGCTTGCTGCTACACCCTCTTCCCTAGAAGAGCCAGGGTCCAGCCCCAGAGAGGAGCCCTTGCAGAAGTCACAAGTTCGCAGAATTGCTCTCCCATTTTCTTGCCACCCACTTTCAGCTCCTCTCTGGCTGCTTTAATGTCCCTATTATTAAAAGTTCCCTTTCAGGAACAATGAAAACTGACTTGGCTTCCTTTTCCCAAACCCCTGCAGAGTCCTCCCACTGCATATAGCATCACACTTGGCCCTCTACACCTCTATATTAGATTAATGTACATTCATTGTCAGCTCTTAACTACAAAAGGGAGCCCAAAATAAAGGCTGTATATCCTGCAGCAGGAAAAGAAAGATTACAATCTCTATGCCAATTGCCTCAGATTCCTTTCCACCCCAAGGACTCATATTTCAAAGGGGTTTTTAGCACCCATAGCCTGGTATCACTAGTCTTTAATCCATATGAAAAAGCGTCAAGCACGTCTCAGATGACATTGGGCACACAGATGTGTGTGCACAGTAGTCAAGCACGCATCCGTCATATTTTGCAGCTTAGTCAAAACTGAAATTCTTCTATGCCTTCTTTACCAGATTCTTCCTTGGCATTAGGGAACTAGTAATCTTGACACCCACTGAAACCACTCCACTATCTGTTTTGGTTTCCCTTTTGTTCTGTTTTGCCTGGCTAACAGAAATTCCTGTAAATGTTAAAACATAAAACAAAACCCTTGGGCTGACACAGACCTGGCCTGTTTTAGTCTGCTCCTCCCCACCCAGCGCAGTGGGCAGAAGCAGGCCCTCATCACCATCCCTTTCAGCTTTCGCTATTTGTAGGGCTGGTCACCAGCAAGTAACTCCACCAGGTCCTCCACTGTACACACAGCAAAACCCAAATTTATCAAGTTTAGAGGTCTGCAACAGACTTTCACAACTAGATGGAAGGTTTATTAACATTGCATTTGAAAAATCTTTCCCTGAAATATAGCCCATGACAAGAGCAGGCTGAATTGCGTGGAAACTGTGAAGGGTAATATGCTGTATAGAAAAAACATGACATAAGACATTCTTCCATTCCTCCCCACCCTCCCCTTTTCCCATTCCTTTCCTAGGTCTTCTTTTTCTTCCCTGACTTGCAGAAGTCCAGCACACAAGGCAGGGAGCAATGGTGACAGCAGCAACCTGATGTGACTTAGACCAAAGAAAAGACGGTAACTAAAAGGAATGCAAGTCCAAACTCAGAAACAAGTAAATAGCAGTGAAAAGCTAAAAACTACCAGAAACAGGCCCAACTATCAAGTGTTACAGAGAAACAGACGGAAAACAACATCCAGCACTGTGGGAGGACACAGGTCACATGAGAAGCTGGGCTCAGTTACAGCAGGTCTTGCAAATAAGCTTGACTAGGTTTAGAAACAGCTTTTCGTCTCATCATGTAAGCAAACAGCACATGAAAACAGTGGTTCTCCTGTGTCTCACCACCTCCTCCCCATTATAGCTCCTTCTAGGTCTTTCACAGGTTGGCAAAGCCTCATGTCCTGCCGCCATTCCATTTTCAAGAAAAATCTTTGTCTTCTCCTGTGTTACACTCGAAACATCTCTAAAAGGTTTATTGCTGCTCTCTTTTTCCAATTTCCCTAAAAATGACTTTTGACTTGAGGGCTACAAAACTTTGAAAAAGAACAAGGAGAATAGTGAGCTCTCTTCATCACACTAGATGGTGTTGCCTTACATACCTGGATATCCCACTTTTGTTTGTATCTCTTCATCACTTCATTCTACTCATCGCCACAGGAATGAGACTCCTTTATTTTTATGTATTCCCTGATTTGACATAAGAGACTAAAATCAGAAGTTCAAATTCTTCTGTTGAGGAAGGAAGTGGAGCACAGTATTTGCACTGACTCTCCACAGATTGCAAAAGCCTGAGCTTACCATCTGGAAATTAAGTACACGAGGCTTTCTGTCAGACTAATGATCTGTATCGGTCAGCGATATCATTATAACAACAGCAACAGGAGCTAAAACAGGCACATATATACAGGAAATGAAACTCTCTAAAAATTAGAAAATAGTTAAAGCACATGTGGATTAAAACTTTGTTCCCTTTCCAAGATTGAAATAATTTTCCTTGGTTCAAAATATTTCATTTAGATACTGAAAATTCATAGTGAGCTATTAATTACTACCAAAATACAGTTCCCAATCAGTTCACACAAAACACTTGCTGAAGGATCACAAAGAGGCAGCATTATTTTCAGAGTAAGCATAATGCTTTACTGCTCTGTGTATCACTTGAACATGGAGAAATTAAAGTAATAGAACCTGACATTTAATCCTTGTGTTACTTTTCTTCTGAGTTGTTCTTCTTAACCAAAAGCTTACTTCTTCGAGGGAGTATTATGGTGGGACATATTCCCTCTGGTTTAGCATTAGACTTTTTCAGTTGCCTTTCACACCAGTTGAGGGAGAATTTGATCGACCCTCCCTATATCCCAATTTACTGTAAAAGAAATAGAGAAAAAAATCTTCTTTTTCTTTTTACAGACCTCTCAAGAACAGACAGAGTTATTAACCTAATCACAATCCCACTCCTGTAGAGATAATCAATAGTAGAAATGCTTGGGGAAGAGGGTGGGGATTCCTCCTTGCAAACCACTGAATAAAGGAGTGTCAATATGAAGCCTAGGAAGCTGATCACTGTTGAATATAAAACAAGCATGAAATACAATAATGGATAATTCCTGCACTGAGCTTTTTTATGCTTCTGATATTGATTTTGCTCTTTGCAACAGACCTCTGTTGCACTATATAACCCAATTAAGCATAAAATTGAAGCCTTAAAATAAGAAAATAGGGGTTTTCTGAAGTCAAACAAGATAAATGCTATCTTGAGACAATGTATAGACACATAAAACTTGGCATTTCCTCCCACAGACACACTGCCCATTTGTCTGTAACTTCCTCCCTTGATTCCTGATCATTTAATCTTACCTGAAAAGGCCCATGGTTGTCATCAACTTCAGAATCCAGGTGGCTCAAACTTGGTTCTCTTGTAGTCAGACAGAGATTTACTAATTTGTACAGCACCAGAAAATTGAGAACAATGCAATTATTACAGCCATACATAGGACTACATTTGTTAAAGAAGAATGGTAAGGTTAATGCTTCAGTTCCTTTTACATCTGAGTGGTTTCACTTCGTCCCTATGCAGAAATAAGAAATGACAGATCTCCCAAGGAAGCAGATCTTGCACTCCACAAGGCCACAGGTGACTTCTGACTACTATAGGCAAATGGTACCACCATCTGCACCAATCTTCCATTAAAAAGTGCAGAGTAAATTAAAATAAGTAAAAAAAAAAAAAACCCTCTTAATAGATCCTCTTATCAATACATAAACCAGTAACACTTTCAGAAGTAAATGACTGAAGTTACATTCACACATCAACACTCAGACACTGTCCTAATTTCCACAGGTATTTAGCATTCAGGACTATTACTGAAGTCAGAAGCAAGTATACTCAAGTACTAAATTTGTGCATCATTCAGGGGCTCAACAATCAAAAGTAAAATTGCTTTTCTTTACATCAAAATTCCAGCTCTTCTTCCTACTATTTCTTCTCCACACCACCATTAAGCAGTACAAAGAACCACTCGCTCTGAGGCACTTTTCTCTACAAAGACACGGAAATTCTCAGCCCTTCAGTCACATCTGCTAGCATGGTTTACCTTTATTGAGATTTTATCTTTATAACACATTCAGTTATATAGAGAGTAAAAGAATTTTGGACTCCTCCAGTGAATCTCAACTTCATTAAACAAATCAGCACATTTGCCATTTCCTGTTGAAAAATAAAACTGCCAAACAATATCTCCTTTAAAATGTAAATAAATAAATCCAGCTAGAAGCCCACTTTCCTTTTTCAGAAAGGAATAACTAAAAATATAAACAGGAACCAGGCTCAGTGAGAGGGAAGAAAAGTAATTTTTGTGTTTTCTCATGAAGCTTTTCAAAGTCAGCTGGCTGCTCTATTCCCGTGAGTTAATGCTTTGTTCTTGTAACAAGTTAATGGCTGGGGAGAGCTATGTTCGGCTCCTTTTCTTCCCTCAGTTTTACTTTCTTTCTCCTAGCACCATTTCAGCTTTCTCCTAGTCCTCCCTTCTCTTCTCAACCTACCTCAATACAGAGCAAAGGCCAACGAATGATGTATACCAGAGAACAGCTGGACTGGTTCAGATTGGAGAAGTCTCAGAGCTATTGTAAGGAGCACAGTTATCTTAAAGTCCCTCTTCAGCCATTACAGGGTGCAGAACCCTTACGCTTTGCTTCTCCCCACACCTCCTAGTCCCAGTCCTGTCCTCTCCCTTTGTTAATCCTAATCCTGCTCTCTCTCTGTATTAGCAATAGCTATTGATAGAGCATTCCTGATGTCTGAGTAGGAGCTGCAATAAAGACAGTACGGAAATACCGTACTATACCTCTTGGTACAAAGTCCATTGTGGAGAAGTGTGTAATTTAGCTCTCCAGGTACAGATTCCTGAGGAGCACAGAGCAATGCTGAATTACAAGTACAGACCTTTCTGCCTTCCCTTAGCTTTGTAACTCCAGCTGTCCCTTGTGGTTTTTCCTTAGCTCTTGTCCCTCTTCCTTGGTTCATCACCTTCCTGCCCTTTGATCTTCTAACTCTGAAAGGGGATTTGGCTGTCATAACACAGGCACCTAATATTTAGACAGCTGGATCTGAACTAGCCACCTCATTATAGCAAATAATCTTATCCTAAGACAGATGTCTTAACTAGGTCAGATGAATCTCACCCTCAGAGTGCTTATTTCTCCCTGTTGATGTAATGGGAGCTGAGAGTCACCAGCTCAGACTCAGGTGTTTGTATGTTAAGTGTTAAAAATACTCCCTAGATAATCCCATTTCAGTACTCTACCTTTCTACACACCTTCAATTTGAACCTGGTGTTCCCTGTTTCATTAATACACAACCTAACTTCAGTAAATTCCCTGGTACTTTTTCTTTGCACCTTTTAAAAGCCAGATCCCCTTCTGTACTCCGTTCTTGCTGGATCCAGCTCTTTACTATGCTCCAACTATACTCAAATTTCTTCTTTGGCTCTTCCATGGAGCCACTTTTGTTCTCACTTGAGTTTCTCCCCATCAGTTGCTGAACAAGAAAAGTACCTGAGAATTGCACCATACAATGTCAGAGAGGATTGTTTCAGGATCTTCCTGAATACCTTCTTCTGCAACACAGGCTAAAGACTCCTTAAGTCCTTGCTGAACTGTAGAATATATCTTTTAGAAAAACGGTCAATCCTTACTCTAAAACTGCTAGTGCCAGTGTTGCCTTGGTTAAATAGTTCCAGTAGTCAACTACACTGCCAATTACTACTAAGTTTATTTATTAACACTGAGTTCATTTTTAGCTGAATTTGTCCTGTTTTAAGTTCTGACCATGAATTCTGTAGTACCCTAATACATCAAAACATCCTATTAATAACTTTCTGATCTCCCTAACTACTTAAAAACCTTAAAGCTTTTTGTTGACAAATTGTATTGCTCACATTTTCCAGTCCTTGTTATTCTTTGAACACTCTGCAATTCACAAATGCTCTCCTTGACTCCCTTCAGCTATACCTGTCTATAGCAAATTCCTTTATCTTTGGAAAACAGGCTGTAAAATAGACATGCTAGCACTCTTCTTTCCAAAGCACTGTCACAGCACATGATTGATATAATTTATTACAAAAATGTTTATCACTGTAACCCAGATTAATGTTTATGTCAACAACTTTTCCACAGACACTGTAAACAATGCTAGAGAAAACTTTTGTAGTTGTCCTTTTTTTCCTATTTGATGCTACAATTTAAATCCCTAAAATTGCTCAGTACATGCACTGCTGTCTTCAATAATACTTTTAGGAATCACTGTTAGTATGCTGTTGTTCCTTACGTCGCATCAGAATTAAATGAATTGGCACCAAGAGAAGATACTGTGTAATGAAAGATGTTCCTAAGCAGCGATTAATTTTCTTTCCTTGACACTACTTCATTTTACAGTTCAGAAGGAAATCAGGATTCTTTTATCAGGGAATTCTGAATGAAGTGCTTTTGCAAGTCTGGCAGCTTAGCTTACAATACACTCAAAAAGTCAAAGCATAGGTGAAGAAAAGAAGTTGGCATGTAGAGATAACATTTTAAAAGCCAATGCTGTGGCTGTTAAATGGTTAACATGCTAAGACAGCGAAGATAACAAACATGTTAACAGAAACCTACTGACACATACTCCATGTTCTAAAATTGCAGGTTTCAGAATCAGTAGAACATTTTTTTTTTTTCACCTCTGAAAAGCTGCACAGAATTTTGATTATAAATGCATTGCTCATTACAAAAGACATCTTGGGACTGCCTAGAACCTAAAAGCAGATAGTTTAGTATGCAGCACTTCATCATTATCAACTTCTTGCTGCCTCCAGCTCTTTGCAGATACTGCTGCACTATTGCCTGTTGCCTTCAAAGACCTTGCAACTTCCTTAACTCTACTGGAGCAGGAACAGTAGCCAGCAAGACTTAAGTGTTTTTCCTCTCTTTTGTTGCCGTCCTCTAAAATGCTGAACATCTGTCCTTTTTCACCCCACTTTTGCACATTCCCATCCTTGAATAAAAATTCAGTATCACAAATAATCCTACTCTTAGCTCTTGAAAGATTGTATCTGCCTTAAAGGACCCCAATTTATATGAGACGTTTATATACTTGTGAGAATTTATATATATGCCTTGTTGCAACCAGTGAAGCAAATTACTGACCTGCATTTTAAGATAAATGAAAGAAACAACATAAGTATCTAATTCCTAAAACATAGGTACAAGTCAAAAGAAAGGCAAATGCAAGACTTTGAATTTGAGTTGCATAAGGTAAAATATATAGCTGACTATTTTTGGAGGGGATGGGCTGGAGAAAGAAGCTGAGAAAACTCCCAGGAACAGAAACTGAGTAGAAAGTCACAGAACAAGCCTGAATAAGATCTAAATGCAATCCTAAAAACAACCTATAAAGAGCTTCTAGGGTAAATATGCTAATAAAGGCCCCCAAAACTGACCCAAAAAAAATCCGCTCTAAATATTGACATCTAAATAATTATGAATTGCATAGTCACCATGAAAAACACAGAATATGATGCAAAATTAATAAAACTTGTAAAAATATTATGGTTGTGAAGCATAAAGAATGTTGTGACAATCTTAAAAATGTCACAGTAAGCAAGACCATGAACTTGATGAGAAAGGAAGCCAAAGGACAGTAAATTCTAAGGCATGAACAAAAATCTTGATATAAGAAAGACACTTTTTACAGTGAGAACGATCACTAACTGCAATAACTTCCTTAGGAAAGTGGTAGAGTACCAATCACTGTAAGGGAGGGGGGTGTTCAAAATGCAATTGAACAGGATGCTAGATAGTCTCACCTATGCTTCCTTTCCCATCGATGGGACCAGATGATCTTTCAAGGCTCCTTACAGCCTTGACTGTTCTGTGACTCCAAATGGGACCTCCAAAGTAGGTGAAGAGCTACTAAGTCATTCTTTTGAATGCCTGTTGTGACATGAGAGATTTTACGTGTTATCTAAGAAGGAAGCTCAGTCTCAGGTTTGCTCTACAGTTGCACTTTATTACAGTTTTATTCCTGTCACAGCCTTCTTTTCAACAGTGTTGTAAGGATTTAACATTCAACTTCTCTAGAACAAATCATACTGGTTTTGCTGCTAAGGGTCTATAAGGAGCAAAGAGCGAATTGTGAGCTTTGTGAACACCGACTCCCACAATATATGGACACAATTGGCAGGTGATTCCCAAGGCCCTAAGATCTGACACTGGTTTGTGAAACTCCAGGACAACAGTATTTTTCCCACCAATCTCACAGGAACGTGAGGATTTATACCAAGTGCCATGATGCAGGAAGATGCTTCTCACAGAAAGGAGCCAGCAGGAGAGACATAGCCCACTACACCTTTCTGGCACTCCTCCTGTCCCACTTCCAGGAGCACCATCTGAGCACGACCAAGGGCTTGGCCAGAGCCTTGAACCTTGGTCCTAGGAAACAGAGCATAGTATATCCACCAGATTAAACAAGTAGGCACCAAATACACCTCTCACCAAATTGCTCTCTGAGCAAATATACATCTCATTTAAACTTGTCCTCCTGTCCATTTGCAACAGGTCAAATGTCAATCACCTGTCTCAAATAAGAAGAATAAAAATGTAAATTCTTTTTTTCTGTATTGTTTATTTCAATCTTTGGGCCAGTGCAGAAGGACAGAGGACTGTGCTAACCCCCATGTCATACTGCCTCCTCACCAGTCTTCACAATGGCTTTAGCACAGAAACAACGCTACTCTCAAGCCATTTTGAAAGCCCTGCAGGAACACCTTGCAGGAGGGATTGCTGTTCCCTTCCTCCCAGTGCTACTCAAGGGCCAGGGGTCCGGCCCTACAGAGTCAGTACAGAAAGAAATTACAGAAGAAGTACAGCATAACAGGCAGGTACTTGATTGGTACCTCTATTGTGTCTGAGATTAAGTAGAACACAATAGCTTTATTATTATTTTTCTCGCACTGCATCAGTAAACCACACACTGCTCATCAGACAGATGTGCTAGCCTATGGTAAGCTTCATGTAGTGGGACTAGACATCTACTAAGACACAGCTAGCTGGTTAACAACAGTATGTTTTGCTGTGATTGTATGTGCTTTATGTGATTGTAGTGCAAATTGTGATTTATGTATGCGATTGTAGTGCAAATTAACCTTTGATCAATGTGTAGAGATATCAGCATGTGAAAAGGACTGCCAATGTGGGTGAATTTCATAGCATGAGAAGATTCACTGGCTGAAAATTGGATGTGTTGAATTTAAAACAGAAAATAATTATGTATGACTTCAGATAAGATGCACACAAATTCCAGACTAACTGAGGCATCACTTTATTTCCTACATCCCTTCTTAATCTTAACATCCTTAATCTCACATCCTGAAATTTCTTCTGCATCTTCAGGATTACTTTTTAGCCCTTCTTTAAATTTCCTCTGAAATTTACATATTCTTCCTGAAAAGACACACAAGCACTCCAAAACATTGAGTCACAAGGCAAGAACAATACTTATTTCTGTGTAATTATTCATTTCCCAGTAAGTCCTAAGGTCACAGTAAAGCACCTGCCAGCATACTACACAGAAGGTTTCCATGAGTATCTATGATGACTGCATATCATGATGACAGAGAGTCCTCCTCTGAATCACTTCATCATTCTAATTTCAGCAAACTTAAAGAAAAGAAAAATGGTGTAAACGCGGTACAAACAACAGATAGATATATTAACTTATAAGAAAACTATTCATGTTTATCTGCTAAGATCTACCTTAGCACATACTAAAGAAACATCCTCAGCAACATCCACTAGACGGTATCTCCCAAAGTGTGTCAAAAATTAACAGAGATCTCCTTAGCTAGCTACTGTTGAGACTCATGGGTGGAACCTACAAAGTCCTGTTGCATGAAACTGAATGTTGGGCAATGCCCCTGCTACAGAATACTAGCTTTTATTATTGAGCCCAAATAATACATGTGTGATCTTCCAAAACCAAATGTCCTTTTCCACTCTACACTTTGACATTTTGCATCTAGCAGCGGTCTATCAAACATTAGGTTTGGTTGTCCTTTATTTTATTCCCAGTATGAATAAGCTATTGTCTATGATCTGTATCCTCTGTGGCTACAGTTACTTTAGATACCTGTAGATAATGGGACTTCTCCAAATCGGTCCCATTGTCCAACTTGTATATTCATTCATTCTATTTTTTTTTCATTTTCATACTTTGTTCATATATTGATTTTCAGTGCCATTGTAATTTCCACAGATCTGTTTGACTGTAATGACTTCTTGTTCTGTATCATTTCCCTTGATTTCCATTCAACAGCTCTTTTAGGGTACCTAGAATGATAGCCTTGAAGAATTCTACTGATATGAGTGCTATTTTGCTACACTGCATGTGACAGCATTAATCATTGTGTACAAATACTCTGGGGAAAACACAGATGCAGATGAACTCTATGGCATAACAAGATCTTTTGACTAGAAGCTGGCTAAATTTATACCACTAACCATGGTATGTATGCAACCACTAACGACTTAGATGTATCTTGACACCTGTGATTTTCTAGTCAATGATTAGCTTTTCCTTGTCCATCATAACTGGGGTGAAGGACACTGTGCTGGACATGAAGAAAATGTGGTTTTTAAAATGTTATCAAAGAGTTATCAGGTTATAATTCCTCCGCTATACTTCCTTCAGTTCGAAGTAACAATAAACACTTTATTCTTTCCACACATTAGAACAGACTGCTAAGAAATTCAACTTATTTTTCAACAAGATCAGACCTTATTTCATCTAATGAATTAGAACTTTAATTTACAAAGAATTAATTTCCTATTCTTCTGAAACTTCTATGACTTTGAAACAGCTCATGGCTGCTCTGGCATAATACACCTTTGCTATCCAAAAAGAACAAGGTCCATCAATTTCAACATCATTCGAGACTCTACCCACTAGCTTTGCTATCCTAATCATACAATCTTTCTCAAGCTCCAAGTCATCATACATATTTGAATTTCCTAACATTAATACGAAGTAAACTTAAAGATGTAAGATTGATGTATCCCTTACATAAAATGTAACATTTCGATTTACTTCATTAGGTTTTAGGGTCATCCTTTTTTAGACCATGGAATGAGGATATTTATTTTGTTCTCTCAGCTGGTCTTGCTCTTGTACCATCCAGAAATTCAGCAACCATTTCCCTGAGATGCAGCCTACAGACATCCAATTTTAATTCATACTTTATCCCAGAGTTTTCACAGAACCCAACACTCTGCTAACAGCAGTATTTCCAGTGTTCTGCTTTTGACCAAGGAACAGAAAGGATTACGACATCTTGACTTCCCTTCCTAGCGCCTTTTTAGACCTGCAGTTTTTCACCTTCCCTGGTCTCCGTCACTGGTGCAAGGCAAACTTTTCCGGAGTCTCTTCCTTCACACCGCTGAGCGCTCCCCCGGCCGCGCGGCACCGACCCGCACTGAGCATGCGGTTAAGGGGTGCGTGACAACGGGCCGGTTTCCATTGCTCAACCTTCCGGGGACCTTACCTACACGGCCCATTTCGCTACTGAAACAGGGACGGCAACCCCAGGGGCGCTTCACGCGCTGCCGCCCTGCTCCTCCCGCGACACCCCGGCCCCCGGCTGAGGCCCCCGCTGCCCCGAGCAACCACCGCGCCAAGGAAAGGCGCATGGGCATGAGCACGGGCACGGGCACGGGCAGGAAGGCTCTGCTCCTCACCGGCCACCACACCCCCCCCAGCTCGACCCCAACCCTGCGCATGCGCAGAGGTACCCCCTCCCCACGAGCGGCGCGCCCCGCCCTTCCTGCCTGTGAGGAGGAGCCGGGGGCGGCGGGCGGAGGCGCACGGGAAGATGGCGGATCTGGAGGAGCAGTTGTCCGACGAGGAGAAGGTAGGGCTGGGTGGGGATGTTGCACCGGGCCGGGCCGCCCGGCTGTGCTCCCGGGCCGCTGAGCAGGGAGGCCGTGGGGCCAGCCCGCCTCTCGCCCCGCGGTTCCTGTTTTTACCGTCGCCGCGCCGTCGGGCCTGTCAGTAAGGGGGGGCGGGCAGAGGGTCGGCGGGCTGGCAGGGGGGAGGGCTGGCCCCCGCGCATCTCTCCCGCTCCTTGTACGGTGCGGGCCCTACTCTGGGCGGAGCCCGGTGCCCGGTGAAGGGGGCGGCCCCTCTCTGCCGGTTTCCCGCTGCCGCCGAGCACGGCCGACGCGTGCCGCCGCCCCGCCCGGTGTGCGGCGGGGGGCACGGCGGGCTGGTGGCGGTGGGGAGAGGGAGAAGGGGCGCGGAAGGGGTCTTCCCCGCTCTTCCCCCACCGCCACTTCCCGTTTCCGAGGCGCCGTGCCCGTGCGCGCCGGCCGCTCCGCAGCACCAGCCCTCCCTCCCCTTGGAGGGGCTGCGCGCCGCGGCCCTGGCCACGGAGCAGGGCCGGCTCTGGCCATCGCCTCTCGGTTCACCCCGCAGGGTCCGGGAGGAGGTGGAATGCAGGAGGTTTGTTAAGAGACAGTAACTGGGGAAGTGTAAGGTTAAGGAGCAGAGGGTCAGAATTAACGAGATGTGAGTGTAATCTCATATTACGCCAGTTGGAAACGTCTTAAATCTAAGACCATTTTTTTCCAGAAAAATCTCACCAGGAGCAGAGTGTTTGGTAAGACCTCAGTTATCAGTGCTCGTTGGTCTTCCTCTGCTGGATCCAGCTCCATGACAGCTGCTTGTTTCGGAGCTAGGGTGTGGTGGTGTGTGTACATGGTGCTGGTGTGCTGTCATGTCTTTATGTAACACACAGTATTAATAATTTTTTACTTAAAACATGTAGGGTTTCATCACAGGGAAGCTGTGAGATTACTTAAGTGTAGGAGAAATGGATAAGTGATGTTTCAAACTTCCTTGAAGTTAGGAGAATGTCTCATATGTCTCAGGGATTACAATAAAGCAGATTTTCTGCAGGTTTGAGGTTGACAGGACCCCATTTCAGAGCTGGAGATGCACTGATATGCCAAGATGCATACTAACAGCATCTCATTATCGTTTCTCCAAGAGGCTTTAAGACTGTGCCCTCCTCTGCTTAACTCACATTCATACACCTCTCTCTTAGTATAAGTAGTGAGGTAATCAAGAAGTGTGTATGGTGATCCATTATTCTTTTAGCCTCTTGTAGCAAATACAAGCAACACAATTCCAGTGTGTTGTTCCTAGATAGTATGCATGAAAATACTTAGATTACAAGTTATCTTGGCATCACTGAATGGTTGAGGGTGGAAGGGACTTCTGGAGTTTATTTTGCCCAAGTCCCCTGCTCAAGCAGGGTCATCTAGAACAGGCTGCCCAAGGCTATATGCAGATGGATTTTGGAATTCTCCAGGGATGGAGACTCCACAACCTTCCTGGGCAGTCTGTGCCAGTGCTTGGTCACCCTTGCAGTAAAAAAAGTATCCCCTGATGCACAGAGGGCTCCTCCTGTGTTTCATTTTTGTGCCCTGTTTATTTGTCCTGTCAAATAATAAAAGGTAGCATCACAGCTATATCTTGCCTCTCTATGATCTGGGAAGCACTGTCTGTGCTTTTGTGACCGATGTTTTGAACTTCATCCGTTAATTCCAGTTTTTCTTCTCTCCCAGACCTCTTAGAGACTTCCTGCCTTGGTATAAGTGAATAGAATCAACACTCTTCCATTGTAAATTTAAATTGATTCTTTTATCTGCTTCAGTCCCATATAAAATTGATTGTCCTATATGAGTGGAATTTTCCAAGCCTGGCAGTATATTTTATTGGCTAATAAAGCTAAGATGGGTAGCACTGCAACCTCTTGGAAAAGCAGGCAAATATCTATGTAGATCTTCTACATAGATGCCCTAAGATTTTAATTCTGATGCATTTAAATTGTGCTGTCACTTTACATTAAAAATGCTATCTCAAACATACAGTCTTACTGAGCTACAAAAATACCCATAGCATAGGATAGCATTTGAAAAGCATTCCCTTCTCATCCATCCAGT
Organism: Psilopsiagon aymara; assembly: GCA_024733675.1. Lineage (NCBI taxonomy): Eukaryota > Metazoa > Chordata > Aves > Psittaciformes > Psittacidae > Psilopsiagon > Psilopsiagon aymara. Next base: position 41,907 of record JANRGW010035741.1, read on the forward strand.
TGGGACTATAAATAATATTTGTCTGCATCTACTCCTACATTTCATTTTCACAGGGGATAGATCATATTGCTCCTTCATATACTTTTCTCCCATGAAACTCCCATGGAACTGATAGTATTGAAAGCTGATTGAGGTGGTGGTGGTGGTGGTATAGTTTTGTAGGTAATTTCAGATGTGGGTAGTTTTGCATAACTGGGACACTGGTTAAAACCGCAGAAATTCAAGGAGACCAAGGTGGAGGTCCAAGTTTGAAGGTGACCAGAGAACATTTTTTTTATTTTTGAAGTAATAATACTTCAGTAAAAGCATAAATAAGTAGGAGATCAAGTGACACAGTGATACAAGTTCTGAAAGGTTTTCAATTCACATCTTGATTCGTGTATAGTCAATAGATTTAAGTGTTGCAGAGGCAGTAAGCAATTCCATTTATAGCAGCTGTGCCTTCCTGTTGCTATCTAGTAGTCAGTTTGGGATGGCTGTATTTAGCTCTAATGTAATTCAGTTTTAAAACTTGCAGTGTTTAGCATAATTGAGGGTACAGAAAGGGCATGAACTGGAATCGTGCAAGCAGGGTTGCAGTTTGGGTAAAGAAGCTTTAAAGCCAAGGAAGGAGAAGAGCCAGTTGCCAAAAATAAGGTGGTTTCAATATGCAAGGTTGCATAACTGGTTTAGAACCCAGTGTTGTTCCTTAGATTCACATTTTAGCTTGAGATTTTTGAAGCTTTGCTTATCTTTCAGTGATGACAGCATGAGGATAAATTTGAAAAAGCTCTGTTTTAAAAAACCTGAAAGCTATTTGTAGTAATTATGGCATTAAGATTTGTGTACATCCAAAGATACAAAGTTAGGCCACTGCCAGTGAAAGTTACTGGATTTAGCATTCAGTACCAGCGATTTTGCAGTGCTAAAACCAGCTTTTGTGAGATACATTGTTCTATAGTCACTTTATTCATGTAGGTCACTGAAAGTTCAGAAGCTTTTAAATAGGTGGAATAACGTGAGATTGTTTGCTTCAGCCTATAAATAAAAATGAGGTGTGAGAGGTGTAAATCTTGAGACCCTGAACTCTTATGGGAGATAGCAATGGGAAGTCATTGCTTCTGCGCCCTTCCTTTGAGTAATGCATCTTCACTTAAGTTTTGAATGCAAAACCTATTTATTTATCCAGCATATTTGAAGTAGTTTTGTTAAAGTCTAGTAATCATTTTTTGCAGTTTAATTTTATTCAAGTTTCTGTAGAAATTGTTTTCATACCTATGGCTGTGTCAAAGTCATAAGCATATGTAAAAATGTATTTAATGAGTGTATTAGTGTGCTACAATTTATCTACATGAATTTAGGCAGTAATTAGTGGAAGGTACTGATTTTTCTGTAAAAGTTGCGTTTACTAATGTAAATATTAATTAACAAACAACAGTGCAAATTCAAAATAGGATTAAAACTATTTAAATCCTAAAACCAGTGTTCTGCAGTGCATTTGTGGTGCATAGGAGTTAAATAGCTGTGTTGATATCAAAATAAAGCCTGAGAAAATTGGGATGCCTTTGGGGAGGAGAGGAGAGAATCCTTGTAGGAAAAGATAATGCATCTCTCTCTTTTAATGCAAAATTAGCTCTTGCATTCTTTCAAATGCTGAACCTATGAGTATGGGAATTGTCAAACATTATCTGAAAAAAAAGATAAGAAAAGCACCACATATTTTTCAGTAAGGTTATCTCTTGGTAATTCCACTTGTTCAGGAAGGTAGGATTTAACAGTAGGTCTTGCTAATTACAGAGCTTACTGTAATTAGAGCAGAACTTCTCTCCTGATGAGGAAGTAGTCCCATTTGTGAAAATAAGCCAGCACTGCTTCCAGGTATTTCCTGGTGCACTGGGTACCTTTGTAACTTCTCGAATTACATGTCAAAACCTACGAATCAAAGTAATAAAGGTGAATGTCTTACACCAACAAACTCTGCAGTGTAGTTTTGATGCATTGTTTAAAGAACAATTGTTTCTTTAGTCACTGTTTTGAGATGAAAAGTCTGTGCCAATAAAATGTGTTTTCTCACGTGTGTAACTTTGTCTTTAACACATAATACATTGACAGGAGATAGCGCTTGCACATACAAACTCACCAGTGTGGGAGGTTTGGGTGTTTCCTTAATGCAAACAAACTTTTTTTCTGCTTTGGAAGCATTAGCCAATTTTCTTTGGATCAAAAAAACCCACACAAAAGCCCAAAACCAAACAAAACAAAACAAAACCAAAAAAAAAAAACAACCAAAAGCAGAAAACCACACAAAGAAACAAAAAACAACCGAAACTTTTTAAAAATCTCTACATGTTTTAAAGCAGTGCATGTTCTCAAAATCGTTCATTTTTGAAAAATCTCAAATTCTGACCTCTCGAATTGCCCTGAGTGAAACTTGGAGGCCATATATGACTAGAAGAAGAATGTGCTGGAGTAGAAGCAGGATTTAAGAAGCCTTTTCTGAGTATAATTGCACTGTAACCTATAAGGTGAAGTTTTGCAAGTGTTGTTAATGTTCTTTCATTGTAGTTAATCAGTGTGCACTTTTATATTTGAAAGTGCAGTTTTGCAAGTGTGTCTAGCAGGAGGAACTTACGGGCTCTCTGGTTCTTGTTTATATTTAAATTGTATATGGAACTGGAAATGCTGTTGCAAGTTCCAACAAAAGATTGAAAAGCCTTTAGTACTTAAATGTGAAATTACTCAGTTACGGTTAAGCATATTTTCTGTTTGATTTACTGCATTAATAAAGCTGTGAAAGTTAACTTTTTTTCCACAAGTGAAGTGTGACAGAAGTTGTGTGGAAGGAATTCTTTTTACAAAAGTGAGGTTAAACTCAATACTTACACTTTGATAACATTTTGACGAAATTCTCTAATAAAAATAAGGAAGTTGGGAGTGCTTCTCAGGCTGACATCTAATTCTGAATACAGCAATTCTACAAAGAGTTAAGGTTTTTAACGTACATCCTGAGATATCATAGTGTGTTTTCTTGAGTTAGGAATTATTTTTTAAACAAAGGCATCAGTGACGTTGAGATTGAAGGAGAGAATAGACATTTGAATCACTTTGTGAAATGGTAGAAATGGTCAACAGTATCTGAGAAAAATATACTGTTGTAACTGGAAATAATAACTTCATTAATTTGTAGAGTCATACAGGCTGGAAGAAATTTCTGGAGGTAATTCGAATGCAGCTTTGTCAAAGCAGACCAACTTAGATCAGTTTGCTTAGGTACTTACTCTTTCACCTTTGGGTATCTCCAAGGATGGAGACTGCACAGGCTCCTCTAGGTAACATATTGCAATATTTGACTACTTCCATGATCAGAAACTTTTCCTAATGTGGAAGTATTGCAACTTGTGTCCTATGTTGCTTGTCTTTGTGCACCTCCAGATAGAGCTATTACGTAATGCAAATATGTCGGCATTTCTATTAGTTAAAACTTATTATCTGAAGCTTGAAGATGGATACAAATGAAATCTGTTATTCTAAGTATAAGATCAGAGATTTCTAAAGTTGCAGTTCATATATTCTTTTGTTACTTATACTTTGAGGAAATGATATACTTTTCGTGGATTATGACTTTTACCAGGTCATGGGGTATTTGTCATGTGGTGGTACCTCAGGACCATCAAAAGCCCTGTTCTTGCAGTCTTTGTGCTTTGTGGAAGCTTGCTACCTAGGAAACCGCATTGTTTAAGTAGATAAGAGAAACAAACTGAACAAAAAATAGATAAGGCAATAGAACAGGTTATTGGCAAATCCTGTAGTGAAACCAGAAACAATGATTTGTGATAAGGTTCTGTTGCCCACCAACATTCATAAAACTACAGTTCTGCTATGAAAGAGTCTCCTTGGTTGATTCGAATATTGGCAGTCGAAAAGGAGTGTGATAAGGATTTTTGCCGCATTACTGAGCAGATCAGTGTGTTTTTGTTGGGCAGCACTGTGTGATATTCACTTCTAGTTTCTGCAAGCAGGGTGTAAAGGACTTTGACCTGTTCATGCATAAATGAAAGCAGTTTTTTCAGCATACAGAAATTATTTAAATTCTTGAGTAAAAAGCTCCTGAAATGTAAAGTATTTCAAATATTTTTACTTGACAGAAGGCATTAAAACTTTCAAGCTAATTCTGTCTTCAGGAGACAATTTTAAGACATTAAAATGGGGGGGGAGGAGGAGGCATACCTTTAGCTTGCCACCTTATTCTGTGAATTTTCATAGAGTTGTTGCAATGGTTTGGGTTGGAAGGGACCTTAAAGATCACCTGATTTCCACCCGCCTGCTGTGGGCAAGGACACTTTCTACTAGACCAGGTTAGTCAAAGTCCTGTCCCACCTGGCCATTTAATAGAGGCATTTTTCATAGAGCAAGCTCTCATACTGTTCCTTTTCTCCCCCTGCTGCTGTTGAATCCAGGCGTGATGTCCGGTATTTAAAGAGTGACTGCAAAGAAGGTGTAAACTCCCTTTTTCATAGGGAGTCACGTAGAAAAGAGATGTGTACAAGTTACTCCTGGGAGATTCCAACTGGAACAAGAGCAAAATTTTTCACAATGAGGACAATCAGCCATTGAAATTGTCTCTCCAGGGAAGTGGTAGATTCCCCAGTGCTGGACACTTTAAAGATTCAGCTGAACAGGGTGCTGTGACATCTTGTCTTATGTCATGCTTTGCTGAGAAAGGTTGGACCAGGTGATCCTTGAGGGACTTTCCAACATGATGTTCTGTGGTTGTATGAAGTATAAATAATGATCTCGGAGTAGTAGGAAGGATCATTTTTAAAATTTAGGCTTTGTGGTGGAAGAATGCTTTGCAAATATGAGCCAAGTGCTTTTTAGGTTATAGTAGATACCAGTCTTTAAAGACTGCTGAGAAAGAGTGGTCTTATTGCTACAGCTAAGAAGCATGAGTGTTAGGCTAACTGCAGAATTACATGGGGCAGTTTTAACTTCTCTATTTTTTTTTCTTTTTTTTTTTAGTTAAGCCTAAGTAATTACTTTCTAGTTTTTACCCAAGTAGCCCACATTGCTTTCCTATTCCTCTTTGCTTTCTGTACCTGATACAATGACTTTCAGAAGTCCTCTTTTAGAGTTTTTTGATTATTTTTTATAGGGTTTTTTTTAATCCTTCATTTTAATATGATGCGATGTATAAAGCTGTTTTAAGATGGAGACTTTTAAGATGGATATTTAGATCCACTGCTGCTGAAAGGCCCTACAGTGAAGTAGTCAGCACCTTCCAAAGTGGTTATTTTTGTGAAAATAAATCTTATTATCCAAGCCAGTTCTTCAGGTAGAAAGAATGCAGCAAGAATACCTCACACTGTGTAAGAATTACTTTTTGCACCAGTATAAAGTGCTGGTACTGTTACATACTTCTAAATACTTGTGTTTTCCTCAATTATTTTTAATACACACTTTGCAGTTGCAACGCAGCTTCAGGCATTGCTATGAAGGAAATGTCTGTTCAGAGCCATAGGCATGGAATGTGCCCCTCCTTTCCTGTGCTACAGAACCACATTTCTGCAGTGTTTTCTTCCTCAGCTCTCCCAGAAGCAGAAGTTAGTTGAATACTGCCATGCACTTTTTTCAGTTGCGTTTGGAAGGAAAGCAGTTGCAACGCTACTTTTTTATATTCATTCCCTCTCAACCAGAGTCATTGCCTTTGCTCCATATTTGTGTGAGATGCTGCATGTTTTGGGATGATTCATCAATATTTCAAATAATACCTGTGGATATGGGTGAGGTTTCATGAGATGCTGAGAAGACAGATTGCCGCTGACATGGGGTAATCACTTTCACACATGGAAAACAACAAGGGGCTTAGTGAAACCATGCTGGCTGTCACTAAGGTGAAATCCTGCCTAACCAATTTGATGGCCTTCTGTGATGGGGCTACGGAACTGATGGACGGGGTAGAGCAGTTGACGTCATCTACCTGGATTTGTGCAAAGCGTTTGACACTGTCCCACACAACATCCTTGTCTCTAAATTGGAGAGACATCAATTTGATAGGTGGACCACTCGGTGGATAAAGAACTGGCTGGATGGCCGCACACAAAGAGTTGTGCTCAATGGCTCAATATCCAGCTGGAGACCAGTAATGAGTGGTGTCCCTCAGGGATCGGTGCTGGCACCGGTATTATTCAACATCTTTGTTGATGACATGAACAGTGGGATTGAGTACACCCTCAGAAAGTTTGCTGATGACACCAAGCTGGGTGGTTCAGTTGACAGATCAGAGGGCAGGGGTGCCATCCAGAGGGACCTTGACATGATTGTAAGGTGGGCTGATGCCAACCTGATGAAATTTAACCATGCCAAGTGCAAGGTCCTACACCTGGGTCAGAGCAGTCCCAGGCACAGCTACAGGCTGGGCAGAGAAGAGATTCAGAGCAGTCCTGTGGAGAAGGACTTGGGGGTGTTGGTCTATGAAAATGAACATGAGCCGACAGTGTGCGCTTGCAAGCCCAGAAAGACAACTATATCCTGAGCTGCATCAAAACTATCATGACCAGCAGGTTGAAGGTGATCCTGCCCCTCTGCTCTGCTCTTGTGAGACCTCACTTGGAGTGTCGTGTGCAGTTCTGGTGCCCTTAACATAAAAAGGACATGGAACTGTTGGAACAAGTCCAGAGGAAGGCTATGAGGATGATCAGGGGGCTGGAGCACCTCCTGTGTGAAGATAGCCTGAGAAAGTTGGGTCTGTTCAGCCTGGAGAAGAGAAGGCTGCATGGAGACCTCATAGCAGCCTTCCAGTATCTGAA
>JANRGW010035743.1:0-13115 GCA_024733675.1 Psilopsiagon aymara
TCAAGGCCAGGTTGGACAGAGCCTTGGGTGACATGGTTTAGTGGGAGGCGTCCCTGCCCATGGCAGGGGGGTTGGAAGTAGGTGATCTTAAGGTACCTTCGAACCCTAACTATTCTGTGATTCTATAATGGCCAGAACATGGGGTTAGGCAACTTGTGTTTATGTGTCAAGAATTATGGAATTCGAGTTATCTATGTGGAAGAAGGCTGAAATTAGAATTTTGATTTATTACTGTGGTGTACCTGGATATCAGAGCTAATCCTATGCTATTGCATAGTTTTGACTTAAATGCTAGTGTTCTTACTCAGGTTCTATAGCCCCGTATTAAATACCACGTGCATTTTTAAGCCTTGCCTTTCCTCTCTCTGCAGCATGCAATTTCTTCTTCAATGTGAGGGGAATATTTTCAGTTAGATATTTAGAAAATATCAGGGAAACACTTCTGGCTTCCCAAACAATGAAAAGCAACAATTCAGCAAAACAGACAAAGTAACAGTTTTGTCATATTTTCGAATGTTCGTTTTCTCCTCTAAAAATATTTGATTAAAAAAAAAAAGAGTGTCTCCACTCCAGTGGACACATAACTCCATTGATGTCCTCTCTATAGGTATTCTGAGTTGAAAATGGTTGACCTGTCTGGCTCAAAGTATACCAATACATTCTTGTCTTTGACAAGTCACTCAATTGACAAGAGTAAGGTTTTTCCTTTGCAGGGTAAGAACTTAAATGATGGTCAATTTTCTCATGTTTCAAGTTGCTATAAAAGTAACTGCATGAATTAGTTGCTGAGAACTTTCATGCAGGGGAAAGCCTTCCAAGCAATTTTAAATCCTCGCCAAAGAAACTGGTCATTAAAGTTGCTTAGTTATTAGCCATTTTCTTGACTCTATCTTGAATTGTTTCTCACCACTTCCAATTTTTTATAAATAAACTGAGTTGCATTACTTACCTCATATTCCTAAATGACTATTAAAACATCTGAGAACAAGCTAAAGTATTTTTCTAGGAAAAGTTTGTGTTAGGAGCTACTGTAGGCGTCAGGTGCTCCCTGGAATGTACCTCAGTTGGGTATTTTATTTGCTAATAGAGGTAGTGTAGATGCACTAGATGACTGGAAGGTCAGGATCTGAGTCTCTATTAAAATGGCATTAGAAATGTTTGACATAAAAGATGTTAAAACTTTCCAGAAGGAAAATTTAACAAGGCACTAATTGTGATATTGCCTGTCCATCTATAGTTAAAATATAACTGCTATAGTTTTAAAATCTTTAAGTTGATGACAAAAAGCCCAGCATTGTTTGTAAGGGGGTAGAGAGGTCTACAATAACATTTTAAAGTGGTATCTAAGTATATGCTAGTTAATACTGGTTTTGTGTCACTTATCAGGATTATCCAGCCAGTAGTGACTCTCAGACCACGTTTCTGTATATTCTCCCACATTAATGCTTTTTCTCCCTGTTACGCCTCTAACTGGACTCATATGCTCCAGTGTCCCCTTTAGGAGGTGTCTTATATTTTTGATATTATACCAATAAATCTTGAGTCCCGGGGAAAAATGTTTTTGAAAGAGTTGGGAGTGCTGCCTTTCTCAGCATGGTCCCTCAATATACGTAAGGTGAGGTATCGCACAACTGGGGCTTTGTCCTCATGGGCTGGATATTGGTTATACATCTGACTAAATAAATCTGCATCTGCCAAATTGCTTATGTCACTTCAAAAGCATCAAAGACAAAGACATTTCACCAGCCTAAACTGACACTGGCTGAACATTAACTTACTGACCTATTTGTCCTTGTTATGGACTAACTGTACCAGCTCTCATGTGGCTGAATTGTGTACTGCAGAATTTTAAATGAACTGGGAACTTCACTGTGTGCTCTTCCAGTGTTTGTGCCACTTGCCTTTGGCTCTCAGGACACTCCAAACAAAGAATTTAGCAGTGATTACACTCTGCTGCACCCTGTGTTGTAGCACAGCATGACCTTGCGTATGCACATAGTGCCAAATGTAATTGCTGTGTTTCAAAAATATCCCTGCCTGACTGCGCTCTTTGCAGGGGTTTGAAAACATTTGCAATAGGTCCCAGCTGAGCTTTGGCTCGTCTGCTTCGGCCCTTTCAACAGCTCATTGGGAAACACGTTTGAACCCTTTCTCTGCATTTGCAGGCAGAAGAATGCGTCACATTTGGGAAACAGAGAGGGTAAGGCTCCCATCAGAGCTGTGGCGGGAGCATGAAAAGTGAGATAAAACATGATGGACAGCAGCAGGATTTTGGTGCAGTGTAGCCCTGGAGCTGTTTCAGCTTAGAAACACTAATGGTGACTGGAGGGTTCTCAGAGAAGAATCCAGCCATGGGCTCTCTGGCTGAATTCAAGCACTGAGGCACAGCAGAGCCTTCCCTCCCACCTAACACTGCTACAGGAGCAGTGAGGGCAAAGAAATACTTGCTGCTCTTCTACCTCTTCTCATTTCTGAAATGAGACAGAATTCCTCTTCAACAGCTTGCTCTTGTGCGACATCTGAAGGCAAACTGGGTAAGCTGAATGCTACATCTGCCTTGCCAGACAAAAAGCCTGACAGGCCGAGGAGAAAGTGGATTGCCACGTGTGAAGGGGCTGACCTTGCCGGTAAAACTCTTCGCAGACCCGTTCGCTCCACTGTTTGCTCAGATCCCAGAGCCGGCAAGGGTTGCAAATGTCAGCGCACTTGAGCGCAATCTGAAAGCGAAGAAGACAGATTAGCAATGAGGAAAGATGTTACTGTCCAGCAGAGCTTCAGGAGTGCTTCAGCGGTCAGCCTGCAGTCATTAAACTCCCAGGCCTCAGCAGCAATGTTGGGAAGGGTTAAGATCACCTTTTAGAGAGACAGCCTCACCCAACTACGCCTTGTGAGGAAAAAGCATTTATTTAAGCTGCAATCAAAACTTTCACTCAGTCCTCTCCTTTACTGTAGTGAGAACAAGAGGAGGGACAAATTCCAAGGCTGCAAAGTGTTTTGGCTATTTCTTGCAAGGAGTAAGCCAACAAAAGCCTCAGGCTGGCTCCTGCTGACTGCCTGGCTCAGTACCCATGGCTGATGACAAGGAAGGGAAAAGCCAAGCTGGTTTGGGCATCACTTCTCTGTGGTCTCAGTGACTGACCTTGTATCTCACTTCAATTACACTTCATCTTAATGTCTGTGTATTTCTGTTTACAAAACGAAGTACAGGGCTCTCTGTACCAGCTCTGGCTTGTTTTCACTTAGTTAACTAGTACTTTAAAGTGCTTTGCAGAAGAATGAGCACAGGAGGGCAAGAGGTTTTTAAAATCAAGTAATTGCTTCAGAAAAATAAACCATGTAAATAGTCCATCTTACTGCCTAAGAACAAGATGTCATGTGCCTCATTTCTTCAGTGAACACAGTTGCTTACCCTGACAGGGGTCAGAAATCATTCTGGCACCTGAGAGGAAAACATGAGAAATATCTCCTGTATAAATTCAGACCAGAGGAGGGAAGGCTCAAACTGGGGGAGGGAAGTTTCCAAGTCACTTTTTTCTCCAGATGAAACTGATTAGCCTTAATGTTACTGTCACTAGGACCCTTACTGTCACAAGGACCTTTCAAACATTCTTTAATTTATTCTGATCAATCAGCATTTTCTGACTTTTTTTTTCTTTTCTTCTTCCACAACTAATCCAATAAATAAGTGAATCTCACCATGTCTGTGGCCTGCTTCCTATCTTCAAGAAAACGCATAAGAAACTTTCTGCCACAGTTGAGATCTGTAATCCCTTTGCATTTGCCATTTGCACAGCTTTCTTGCCTGATCCATCCAGAAATATGATATGTCCATTATCCTGCCCTGCATAGTCCATTCAGAAATCTGACAGAAGACTGTGTTGGGTGGAGGACAGGCGAGTAGGTTACTACATTTCCCACACTGCTGGAGGTGGAAGAATTAATAAATCAGCACTTCTTTCCTTGCAATTGGCACCTTTCCTGTAACCTCGACAAATTTATAACGTGTAGATTTTTTTTTTATAGATGAAAATGATTACTTAAACTCCTTTATGTATTTAAGAGTGAAATCAATGTTTTTTCTCCAGAGAAGCAAGTATATACAGCTATTTTAGTCAAAATAATGCTTTAATAGGTAGAGATTTATTCTGAAGAGCCTGTTAATGACCACAGCTTAACTGGAAGAACTAGCCTGAATCTATTTGATTTCTGAACAAAGCATGGTTTCTTCATTAGCTGGGTAGCTCCACTGGAGAAGCACCTGCTGCCATGGCAACAGCTGTCTCTGCAGGGGCAGCTTCCAAGCATCCATCCCAGGAACAGGGCTGGGTGTGTGGTGTCAGGCTGGCTTGGAAAGAACACAGGCAAGGTGGTTCTCCTGCACAGTGCCAGCAAATAACAACAGCGAGGCAGTGACCGCAGAAGAGAGAATATGACTGAAGCGTTATCTGGCAAGAGAAACAGTGGTCTGGAAATAAAGTAAGAAATAGCTTATCTTCATTTCCTAGCAACTGACATTCTCCTCTATCTGTGCATGCACAGCTTTTTAACTGAAGGAAGTTACGTAAGGAAGTACTTGAGGTGCTTTATGCTTGCCTGACACGCTGGGTGGCAGGAGAAAACTGTTTATGGTGATAGGTAAGGAGATGATAATGTCCAGACACACTATCGTACTGCTATTCTAACATATACTAGGAGCTGCTGTGACTCCAGAAATTAATAAAAGATGAGAGTAAAAAAATTTTTTTTTGATGTTACCTGAAGCATAAAATGTCTGTCTTGAGCATCCTCCAGCCTCAAATCCTGATTGTCAAGGTGAGATTTCAGACGGATCAGAAACTCATTCTGCCTGTTGATGTCTGTTGCCAAGATCAGGGAGCCCAACTGCTGCTCGATGTCCTGTCTACAATTAAGGAAAATAATCCCCTTCAATCAGCAAACCACTAGCTCAAAGCAATCTGCTACAAATCACAGCTACCATAAAGCTTCTCTTTCTCTATGGATCCAATATGATCTCTTTGGTCAGTCTCTGATGAGGTTTGAGGGCACGACTGAACTAACTGCCTAAATGGGTTCAGAAAGAATAGATAACATAGAAGAAAAATGCCTGTTGGCATAGCTGGTTCTGAAAGCTTCTGAAAAGAGCTAGGAAAGTGTAAAAAAACCCAAACAAACCCAAAACCACAAACCGAAACCAAAACCAACAAACCCAAACCAACAGCATAATGCATCCAGAAAAATGATCACATCTTAGCTGCTCAGAGCTAGGTGGTGAATACTGTGGCTTTGAAGTTGCAGTTGAAGTTGTGAAGGACTAGACTGAAGTCCTTTAAAGTATGACTGAAGTTATTGGACTGGTGCAAAGGATTTCTGGAGGGATATGGAGCTTATTGCTTGTTTATATTCTCAGTAAGGTCACCTGTGGTTAAAATTTAGTATTGCAGGTTGTTCACTGGCACAATCTCTACTCCTAGCACTGCACAAAACCAGTAGGCAAAAAGTTAGCATCAACCTGGCCAAGGTGCACATTGCTTTTTTTTTTGCTTCACTTGAAAATATGGTGAAGACTGAACTATGCCTCCTCAGCCAGTGTGGAAGTCCTGAGCAGTCCCCATGCTACTTGACCAACTACTTTATTTTTCTATTTCACGTTTTTTAATACCTAAATCTTTCTATTATTGGTTGGTGCTATGCAATATGAAAAGTACCAACAATGGGCCTGAAAAGGTCCATTCCTACTGTAACTCCCAGTGTTCCTCGCCCTGACAGTGGCAATTCCTGTGCTGCATAAGTGGCGAGGTCTTAGAAAATAGTGCTGCTGTACGACCTTGTCGCAGGATTTCTTACGGGCACAAAGAGAGGGCAGTAACTTCAGCCTACTCGGAAGACTGGGCCCCTGCCATTCTCTTTCTAAGAGTAAAGGAAGCCACAGGCTAGTTACAGTGATACAATTCTTCCAATGGACACTTACGTCACCTCCTTGGGCAGATGGGCGAGGAGCCGTGACTCTCGAAGCATGCCTATCGTTGACCGCCAGTGATGATTTTCTAGCACTGAAACATTCTATGGAGGAGTAAAAGGAATAAATTCAAGGATTAGGCAGGTATCCATGGTACAGACACAGATTTGCTGTATCTCCCAATGCCTAGAACAGGTTGGAAGTGCTGAACATGATCCTAAAATGTGTGCTTTTTAGCACACGTTTGGACTTGAGGAACTGGTCTGGATTTCTATAGTTAAGAACCTTGTGCTTTCAAGTTTCCTAGCTAAGGTCAGCCCTAGAGTCCAGTTTTGAATCCTGCGGTGAACAGAGGAGCTAATCTCAGCTGAGTGGGAGGTAGCTTGCATTCTAGCAGTTTTATTAACAAACTAATTAAAGTGTAAAATCATATTTTTACCTCATACTGATCCCGGAGTGACTTCTCAGCTTATAGAGTTTGAACGCAAAGTGAACAAAACAAAAAAAAGAAAAATAAACTGCCAAATTTCCCTTGGAATAAGGGAACTGGAAGCTGTCTGCAGCTGCTCCATGAAATCAAGAAGAGTATCAGTTTAACTGAGCATCTGCAGGCTTCAGCAGCCTAGTCTGCAATAAATTTTGAGTCCTTTTTGTTTGTTTGCTTCCAACTAAGTGGAACCAAAGTTAGGTCGGAAAAAATTCCTAGGGAACAGAAACTCAGCTTTCTAGGTTGTCTGCAAATTACAACAAATTGGGTATCTTGTGTCTGATGACTTTTTATTACTATCCTAACACACAATGCATTTGCCAACCATCACACATTTAATTCACAGAATACTTTCTACCACTGAACGCCTCAGAAACATCACTTGTTCCAAAACCCCTAACACAACTGTAATTCACAAAAGCATCTCTTTGCTGCAGAGAAGTGGCCCCATGGAATACCTCTCCAGTGAATGGCAGGGTCCTCATATACCCACAGTGTGCCCAGCGTGAGTGAGACAGCTGTCACCTAACAACAGCGATATCCTCAGGGGAGCTGTGGCATCTGATCCCTGTTTTGGGCAGTTCATGGCTTCTGCAGTAGAGAAGTACTGCATTAAAAAGCCCCAAACACAATCAAACCTTTTGGGCAGGTAGCAGAGGAAGGATTCCACCCTGCCACTGCCAGCCGGGAAACTAGAGTCAGAATCCCTCTCTCTGGCCACTGTTAATGTCTGACTCCCTTCTGCAGAGTCTCACAGCGCTGCGGCGTAGCTGTGGTAGTACTGCCTTTCTGGTTGGATGTGACCCACAGCTTCTACTTCTCTAAGAAGGGCTGAACAATATTTTCTCCTTAAGGCTTTCCCATCCTCCTTTGTAATTCGGTCAGATCTGGTGACTGCTGGAACACTAAACACTGCCAGCACCCAAGATCCAATCCGGGTTTTGATCATCTTGTCAGTATTTTTCTTGAAATCTCACGCTCAAAATTAGTGCGAAGGAGAGACCAAGGTGAGAGCACAAACTGGATTGCTTTCTTATTGAGACATTTTCTGCAATACGTTCTGTGGCTGTTGATTTCATACAAGCACTGATATGTTGCCTTTGTGTGTGTGGGTTTGGGTTTTGTTTGTTTGGTTTTGTTTGTTTCCCTAGCAGAAATCATGGATACTGGGGGGGGGGGAAACAACTTCAAAACTTTCCAAACATGCAAAGATTAAGTCCTTTTCCTTGGAAGAGCTGACAGACTCAGAACTCAGGATCAGCTGTCCAATATCTAAATTACTTTTGACAGAAATTTTGTTCATCAGCCAACTTAAATATCCCTCTTCTCTTTTTGCCTAAGTACATCAGGATGGACTTTTGCCACCCTAAACTCTGACCAAGAAAAATAAGAGAATGTAATAGGACATAACAAGATTTTTTGCTTCTTTCACCTCCCCTGAATGAAGGGGCTGAATCCTGCTCCCAGCAGTCACTCCAAGCCCTACCTACCTAATATCTTCCTACCCTAGTGTAAATTAGGGCTACCTAATTTACAGGCTACCTACCTTCTTCCTACCCTAATGTAGATTAGACATATTCTGCCTGACTGTCAGCTCTAATTTTTGGGAAGCTGTACATTTGTTTAAGACAGCACCTGTGTGCATCCATAGAGGGCAGTTCCCCAGTCTGACTGCACCCCTGAAACATCCCAACTGGGGAGATACCCCTCAGAGCACGCTGTGCCCCCATGTGCTGTCCAGCATGGCAGTGTTCCTTGCTGGGAGGGAATACTTCAGCAGCAGCTACCTCCACTAGAGAATTGCCTTTCACGGATGTAGCTGCTCTTTGGCCATGCTGAAGGCCAGCCTGAATAGGGCTGAGTGTGTAGACATCCAAGCATTTTTTTGCATCCAACTAATAATTTCTCAAAAGAAAAAGCAAACTCAGGTATCCATCTCAGAATATTTCAAATCCTGTAAGTTTTTGTTCTTTGTCTGTTGCTATAGGGAGAACTTAAACTGAGGCTGCTGCACTGTCTAGTGGAGGAGAGAAAAGGAAAAGTCAAATTAACAAGCAACAACTGAGCATGAACATATGACTCTCCTAAATGGACTCCCGTGAAAACTGTCCTATTCAAGAAAATGTCTGTTAGTTTGAAAATAAATATTGAAAGTTCTGAACTCCTTGGTTCCTGAAACATGATTCTCCTCATAAAGCACTTCAGAAGGTTTCCAACTCCTTCCTAGTAGCTGGTGCAGTGATGTTTTGGCTTTAGTCTGAGGATAATACTGATAACACACCAATGTTTTAAGTTGTTCCTAAGTAATGCTTAGTCTGATCAAGGACTTCTCAGTCTCATGCTCTGCCAGGGAGGAGGAGCACAAGGAGCCGGGAGGAAGTAGAGACAGAACACCTGCCCCAAGCTAGCCAAAGGGGTATTCCATACCACAGCATGTCATGCCCAGTATATAAACTGAGGGGAGGCATCCTGAAGTCACAGATTGCTGCTCTGGCTGGGCTGGGTATCAGACAGTGGCTGGCGAGCAATTGTATTGTGCATCACTTGTATTTATTGTTTTCTTTTCCCTTCCCTTTTTAGTTTCATATTCTCTCCCCTTGTTATTTACATTAATAGTAGTAGTAGTTTTATATTATACTTTAGTTATTGGACTGTTCTTATCTCAACCTGTGGGGTTTACATTCCTTTGATTCTCCTCCCCATCCTGCCTGGTGGCGGGGGGATAAGGAGGGGTTGAGTGAGAGGCTGCATGGTGCTGAGTTACCAGCTGGGCTTAAACCACCATGACACCCCATTTTGCAAAATCATTTCTCCCAGATGCAAATGTAAAGTTCTAATTTAAATGTACAAACAATCACATGCGAAGAGACACCATAAACAGATAACCCTTAGCCTCAGTTACTATTGTCTCAGCGACAGAAGTCTGCCAGATATGTTTAAACTTACTTTTGTTTGACCATTTTTCTGATTAGTCCCAGCAATTCTGTGGCTCTGCTACTTAAAAACCAAAAAAACTTGAACTTTGTTGTTTCTGTTTCAAGCACATGTCAAAGCACTAACATTGAGAATATAGCTTACTGTTTTAAAGACTATTCACTGAATCTGAATTTTTGACTGGAAACATTTTCAGCTAAACTTTTTCCGGCATTGTTATTTTTACTGGCACCCATTTACTGCATACTACTAAAATCTTCAGAAACAATCTGGGATCAATTTCAGATAAACTAAGTCAAACTTACCACTGGATGTCCCTAAATAGGATACTTATCAGTCACATTTGCTGTTGAAAGATTGCATTTTCTGTAGTCACTACCTTTCTAACCAACATTTGAAAGTATATTCACGCGCAGTTAGCTGAGCAGAAACCACCTTTCCAGGATACTAATGTTTTAGCTACATTTCTTTCACAATAGTTGGAATTTTCAGCCTAATCATGTATTACTGTTTCCTGCTATGAATCTGAGAGGAGTTGTTTACACATTTTCAGAAGACCAAGATTATTGTGGAATGGCTCTACCCACTCCTCTTCCAAGGACCCTTGACATAACCTTGCCAAAGGCCCCTGTCTGAGTCCCTGGCTTTTCTCCCTTCCCACTCAGCTGGCCTGAAACTTAGAAAAGACTGGAGCAAAATGCACCAGACACGTGTGGTTATGAATTCATAAGCTGCGTCAACTTGTGACAAGTCACAAAGTTTTAAGTGTCTAAGCACCACTGTGCCCTGGCTGGGGCTCCCACTGTACAGCCTACTCCCCTACCTAAGGGCAGGTTAGCTATATTTCTTATGGGAAAACCCAAATGCTGCTTGAGTAGGGAAAAAAAAGAGAGAATCTCTTCCAGCAGTAAGCACATCACAGCAGACTCTCAATTTCCTAAGTATGTGTAAAAAGATACATAACTATTAGTGAATCTTCAGTTAGATTCATCTAAACTTGGGACACTCTGTTTCTGACACCCTGTTACAAAGGATGAAGCTGACTCTTCCAAAGCCTAGATATCAATACCACCTCCATTTATTACCTATGAAGTACAATCAGTACAACCAAAATGATTTATGGCATTACTCCAGCACATATATGTAATACAACATACAGTATAGAGATGTGCATACAAAGTAATGTATACATGCATGCAAAGATTATACACATAAGACAGGTGTAGGTAAAATTCAGAGCTACATGATTCCCATAGGCCAGAACTACAAATATACTCAGAAAGGACCACAAAAATCAGGACAGGATGGGTTCCTTGGCAGTTACCGAGCAAGAGGTATCTGTTTTTATTTCAGGAAGTCTTCTACACTAGGTGAAGGACAAATCTATACTTATCCCAGGCCTATGTTTGTCTCCGAGACCTTTTACTGACTGCTGTTAGAAACAGAATAATGGTCTAGACAGCCTGTGGTGTGACTTGGTGTCTGTTTTTAAGTTTTTTCTTTGTATCTCCAGGCACATTAGTGTCAATAGCTACAATTTTTCCTTTGGTTTCCTCTATCTTCTTTTTTCTTTTCTTTTTAAATTGCAGTATTCATTAAGTGCCTAATTTTACTAGAACCACATGAAGCAAGTTTCTTTTGATGCATTGCCAATTTAGAACATGCCTGCTGCTTACTTGCTCACTGAAGGAAGAAGAAATACGAATTGTCTCGCTATGATTTTAAATCTCTTACCCACAGTCCCTTACCTCAGATGATCCACAGCAGAAATAACATAGGCAACCAACTTGGCTTAAACATCCTCAACAAAATCTGGTATTTCGACCTTTCTTATCATGTGTATCATCTCTGCTGTTAAGAAGGACATCCAGTGAGGAACTTAACTGAAATTGTCCAGGTTCTGAAGTGCAGGATGATTTGATCAATATCCCCCTGCCACCAGATTTCAGCATTAAAGTTCACTGTAAATTGCTTAGACTCTCCTTGACATCATTTTACATATTATCAACTTGATGAGCAGTTTTACCTGGTAAAGGCTGGCAAGGTGGTGTTTAGTTTTAATCAGAAAGGGCTGGTTGACCCCCGGATGATCCACGTCATGGGCTGCAGCAGCCAGCAGTCCGAGCATGATGTCCGATGGGGTGAGGAAGTTGGCAAGCTGAATCACACACATTAATCACAACGAGAACGTGAACAGCAAACACCTTTTTTTTTTTCCTTTTGTCAAATTAGCCAATCAGCTGACATCATGGCATTGCTCAGTTTTGTAGGCTTTTGTACACAAATGTCAAATATTTAATAAATTTTGTGAGCAGCATTTTAAAGGTGACTGTTGAACAAACATCTATAAAGATATCAGACTATATTACTCATATTTTATTACAGTTTTTCTTATCTCCTAATCATTCATGGCATTATAGGGATTGCTGTTATAAGAAGTGCTTGAGCACAGTCTAAAAGCTTCAGTTTAAAAAAATAAGTACTCTAGCAGATTGGCATACGTTAGCATACATGAAAAGAGCTCTGTTTCACACAGTGTTTAGTAATAGCAACAATTCACCAGGCTTCATTTTTCTAGTGTGCACTGTGTTGTAAAATGCAGAGTTTGTAAACCTTTGAAATTTCAAACTTGGCTTTTAGCAACTTCAGTTCAAATATAAGTACTTTACTGGAACATAATTAAATTTTTTAGCTGCAGACATCCACATTTGAAAACATGTCCCGACTTGGTGCCATAGTCAGAGGTTTGAGTATATTGAACCCAGGACTCAACTTAGTAGGCCAGGTCTACTGGGGGCTGGTGAAGCTGGTCTGACAATGAAGGGGAAGAGCGGTTTTGGTAGGAGGCTTGCCAGGCTGGTCAAGAAAGCTTTAAATTAGAAGTGTTGGGGAAGGGGGGAATCATTCCATCCCAACACACCCAGTCAGTTCCCAGCACCTATAATAAATGCTTGGAACAATGTAGAAACATTCAAGCCACTCCAGCTGGTGAGCCAGCTTCATTTGGAGCTCGGCTCAGATGCCTCTACACAACTGCCCATAGCATGGGGAACAAACAAGAGGAATTAGAGATGTGTGCACATCTACGGGGGGATGATAGCATAGGCATCACAGAAACATGGTGGGATGGCTCCTATGAGTGGTGTGTTGGAATGGAAGGTTACAGGCTCTTTAGGAAAGACAGGCCTGGCAGGCGGGGATGGGGGAGTTGCTATTTATGCTAGGGATAGGCTGGAGAGTATGGAACTCTGTCTGGGGACAGGTGAGCAGTCAACAGAGACTTTGTGGGTGCAGGTTAAAGGGAGAACAGCGATGGGAGACATAATTGTGGGGATCTGTTACAGACCGCCTGACCAAGAGGACTCTGTGGATGAAGCACTCTATAGACAGATAGGAACAGCCTCACGCTTGCAGGGCCTTGTCCTCATGGGGGAACTCAACCACCCTGATATCTGTTGGAAGGATGGTATGGCCCAGCACAAGCAATCCAGGAGGTTCCTTGATTGCGTGGAATTCAACTTCCTTCTGCAAATAATAGAGGAGCTGACAAGGAGAGGTGTCATGCTTGACCATGTCCTCACCAACAGGGAAGGGCTGTTGGAAATGTGATGCTCCAGGGCAGCCTTGGCTGCAGTGATCATGAGATGATCAAATTCGAGACCCTCAGGAGAGTGAGAAGAGCGTGCAGCAAGCTCACTGCCCTGGACTTCAAGAGAGCAGACTTTGGCCTCTTCAGGA
>JANRGW010035743.1:19532-36800 GCA_024733675.1 Psilopsiagon aymara
GTCAGTTACCTGACCAAGAGGCATTGCCTAGACACTGGGGGGGGGTGGGTGGGTGGGTGTTACAGGCATTTATTTAGACAAAACATTTCACAGATTTTTACTTTCTTAATAAATTTTCTAAATTTCCTGCTGAACAGAAGCAAGAGTATCTTCAGTTGAAGGTATTTCATGCTGATAGAAATTGACTGATTATGGGCATCTGGAGTTACTGACCAATGTATTCAACAGGTATATTTAAAGTACTTTTGGAATTTCCCAGGTAAGGAAACTGAAACACCTTTTTGAAAAGGAGACCATAACAAATGCAGGAGATCAGATAAATACAAACCCACACTCTAAACATTACTCTATTGCTCAGGAAAAGCCTGAAAATGTTCAAGTATATGAATTGAAAAGAAGCTGATTGTATGAAATTTCTCTTCAGTAATCTAAACTGCAAATGTTTAACAATTAATAATTAGGGATTTTTAGAGCAGTCATATGTGAGAGATGCTAAAATGAAACATTTTTGAAAATGACTTACCATTTGTCAAGCGGTCAAACAAGAAAATGTCAAAATCCCACATTCCCACTTTGGACAGCATATGCTAGAAAAAACAAACATGAAAAGGCAAATGACTGGTATGTCAAACTGTAAAGCAGATTTAAATGATTATTCTACATTCATCAATCACAGGATTTATTGCTGCTGCTTTCAAATTTCTTTTGAGGAAGCTATAGAGATGTATTTGAAATATCAGGCATCAGGAAGCAAGTTTACCTCTACTGCATAAAAACTTGTATTTGCACTCTAACTGAGGAGGTTTGGAACTTGACACTAAAAATAACTTCCAAATGGAGCTTAAAACGTGGAATAATATTAACCAAAATATTATGAAAATATTCCCTTTTACTGCACAACTTTTTTCTTGTTCTTTCACATCCCCAAATCAATTCAGTACAAATTCTATTAGGTTTTTATTCCAGTAAAACACAATCTTAGCTCTCAGAGTGAATATGAATTGCATTTTGCTAAACAAACCAATACAGAGGAATAGCTTTTATAAACTAAGATAAAGTCCTTCTGTGAAGCTCACTGAGCCATGCATAAGAATCTATCATTATCACCATATACAGTGTTTTTACAGCTACATCAGTTCAGTCAAGAGAATGAGTCTGAACTAACTGAAAGACCTACAGTGTCGTATGTGTGAATGAAATGTGTGTTCACTCCCATAGCTTAATCTATACTCAAACCAGTTTTGGATTCTTAATTACTTTTTAACACCTGACATGTAATCTTCTCTTGCAGAGAATAAGAATTGCCTAGGTTCACAATCCCAATGCCACCAATTGTCCAAATTTTGCTAGGAAATACCATCCAAAGCAAGTATGAAAGATGCAAATTAAGAGAACAGTATTTTGATTATTGTGAAGTTCTTCACAGTGAATGTTCATTGTTTCCTAGTCTTTGCCATTATGGAGAGCTATTCTGGGTTGCCTAATAGCTGCTCCATACCAGCTGAGAGACAGTTGTCTTGTTTCAAGTGGATTAACTAAATCCTGTGTCTAGGCTGTCCTTACTTAAATCGGTAACTTAGCCATGGATCCTTCATCTTTTAATAAATCCAGATTATAATTTCAGTTGACAGAATATGAAAATGCTGAATAGATTTAGACACTTCCTTGTTGCTTTGAGAATAAGCCTTTAAAGCTGTAACCATAAAAGAGGAATTGACAGCCTGTTTGCTGTGAGGAAGGCAAGTAACGTGGGTCATTTAAGAAAGATCAGCCACACATTTGTTTATCTGAAGACTGAAACAAACCCAACACTCTCTGGAGAAATGGAGAAGTGGAAACTTGTCTTACCCTTGCTTGCCCAAGGTAGTCCTCATCCAGTAGGTACAGAGAGGCTTGTGGTACAATTCCACGCAGTAACCGGGATGCATGGAAATACCTCTGGAAACTTAACAGTCTTTTTACTTTTTTCTTGGTACCGATTTCCCCTGAGAGTGTAGAATCTGTGAAAAGCAAGCAGTACCAAAACCGTGAAAACCCAAGATGAAGGATGATATTCTCATGAGAGAAATAGCAAAATCTTTAAAATAGCAAAAACCGTAATGTTAATGCCTCTTGCCAACCTACATGAAGAAGCAGTGTTCAAATCCCTGTATTTCAGCATAATATACACGTTTATTTCAGAAAGGAAATATGTTCCAATAAAAAAAAGTACTAAAAGCCTTGGAAGATCTGAATTCAGTATACTGCCTGCCATGGACTTTAATGTGATCTAGGCTATGTCACTGGGGGGTGATATATCACCTAACTCTAGCTGTCTACAGGAGCCTAAATGACTAGGCTGAGTCAGGTGTGGAAAAGCTGCTCCTACTCTTCTGTGCCTCTGTTCCCTAGCTGTACAATTGAAAATAGCATTACCTTGCCACCTCACAGGACTGTCACTGGAACATACTGAAATTGCATAGTGCTAGCATACAAGGTGATCTTCAATATAAAACCAAAAAAGTGACACCAGAAGAGACATCAGAATAGTCTGAAAGCACAGATGTAAGACCCATTTTTGGAAAATGAGGAAATGGAGAGAAAGGAGCAAGAATAGGTTAATAAGCCTATTGTATTGTCTGGTGCCCTTCCTACATATAAAGGCAAATTATAAAAGAAGGAAATATTTTAGTTCTACAATTAGGAAAGCAAGCATATTCAGGCTATACATGCATTTCTGATTACACAAGAGAGTATGCTCTTTTTACTCAGTATGAGGACAATTCTAATTCCCTAATGCTGTATTAAGAGATTTGCATGTAGGGGTAAATGTGGCACAAAAATAAAGGCAGTTTTTATACAGTGATTAAATCAGTAATTAGAGTAATTAAATAACCTTACTGTTAGTAAGAAAAATACGCGGGTTTCCTAAAAATGACAATAAATTTAGGTAACTTCATCTGAACTTTTAACAGAACCTCACATGCAGTTGTGATGTTTTCATTTTACAGTCTGGTACAAGTTTTGGAAAATGGAAGGACAGAAACTGGACAGTTGCTTGAAGGTAGTAGGATTCAACAGAGTTTTATCTGTAAAAGGAACCTTGTAAGAAACTGAAGATTAAGCACTCCTTTGAGAGAACAGTAATGATTGCTTGAGGTAAGAAGCTGCACAGCAATCCACTGGATTTAAGGTTTAAAGAAAGGTTTAAGAGCTCAGGAAAAACACCCACGGACTTCTGATGGCTCTTTATATTCTGCTGTTCCCTTTAATGAAAAAATGCTGAGCCTTTGTTCTGCTGTGAAACCACGCTTGACTTTGTATGCTGGTTTTATGAGTATTATTATTCTGAGAGATTCTTCAGAGAAGTCATTAAGGGTTTTTTTGGATCGGTATTTGAGTTCTCCATCGGCAGATGTGAGCACCTTCTCCAGCAAATCTCTTCCTTATGTAATCCAACAGCTACTGAGCAACATGAACTCAGTAACAACAAAAAAATACATACCAAGTGTCAATAATTAATGTATTTTCTTACGCTTGTAAGTCGCACACCTTTTGTGAGCAGCTCAAAGACGCCACTGAGTTTTAATAATGTAAAAGCACAAAATAATTTTACTGCAGTTTGATAAGCCATGTGTTTTCAAGAATGCGAACAGTAACAATGTCACTACTGTACCAGCCTGAAAGTCAGAGTTTCATTTATGATGTGCCAGCACCTGCCTTAATTCTCTCACACATTTTAAAACCTGGAACAATTTCATGGCTCATTGAAGGAGTAACTAACATAGGTGCTAACAGTTACCCAGTGACAGCGTCATGTGGAGGAACTGGTAGGCTTGTTTTCACATTTCTCTGCATTTATACAGTGCTGCTAAGAGATGTCTAGCATTCAGCTTAATTCCTGGGTAACAAAACACTCTGAAAATGAATTAACTTTTTAAACTTGTGTCAGCTGTTTCTTGACTTTCCAGTTTCCTTAATTCCATCTTTGCACCCAAACCATCACTACTTTCAGGTAACAAGTTTAAATTTTAAAGTAAGGAATACTTCCCTTTTGTACATTAAAAATGAACAGCTGCTCCAACTGATTTCTATTTAAGTTATTATTTGGGTTTTTTTCAGTTAAAGACAGAGGGCTACACTCCCCTAAACTCTCTTTAAAACTCAAATGTAAGCATTGCTGTGGGGTGATCTGAAGGTGAAGGTTTGGCCCGAATCCCTACAAGCAGCTGTGTGTTGGATTATGAAGAAGTGGTCATTTTATCCTTTTGATTACCAGACTATCTCAGTAGCACAAATGCTTACCAAACCACAAACACATCAGGTTTAAGTAAATACTTGCTTATTTTGAAATGTATTTTCTGAAATGAACCATCAGACTTGTTGCCGCTTCTTTCTCACAGTGCTCCATAAGGTTGTCATGGGTCTCAACCCTAATCATCGGCAGACAGTGCCTCCAAAATGTGACTTGCTGCTTCAGTTGAGCACTGTATTACAATATATAATGCAAAAAGATTATTCACAATAATCTTTTTTCTGTATTTTCTGTTCTGTATTTTCATTCATAAGGGAAAAAGTTCATTATACTGATAAAGAATGGTAGGAGATATATTTTCAATATTGGGCTCCTAACAGAACAGCCCAAATCCTGCACAGCAGACTATTCACATGCAAACTCTGGATGTTGACTTAAAGGGTATCACGTTAAAATTGAATCCTTTGGGTCATTTCAGTAATAACTGATTTGTCTATGAATCACAGGACTTGTCAGATGATTGCTATGACTCACAACAGATTATTATGACATCCACAATAATGAACCTTATTATGATGGTGTCTTGCATAAAACTGCCCCCCTCTGAGCACAACACATCCCAGACTATTATAATCTCATTGGCATTTTTTCTTTCCCCTCCCAAAATCGGTGTTAAACACAAAAGAAAAGTACAGCCATATGAAGTTGAGAGAAAAAGGATGGTTAAAAAAAAGAGCAAAAGGTGAAGCAGCTGAAAATGTATGCTCAAATTCTGTCCTCAGCTCAGCAGTCACACCTGTATCTCCCAGTCGACAAGAGCCATTACTAACATGTGATCCACCAGCTGACACCAACTCAAGATACATTTTTAAGATGAAATTGAGGGTTTATGTGAATGACATATAATAATACACTGAACACAGCCTTACTGACAACTGTAAATGTCAGGTTTCAATTGTAAATACAAAACTTCAATGACAACACCTGATGTAAGTCATACAGTGACTTTGAAGCATAAAGAGTTATTGATAGCTACTTCTGATTAGGTTAAATTGTATCGCAAGTAAATGAATAAAATACCATTGCAGATATCACTTGAACTTGTGCTATGGAATTATGGGTGCTAAAACTTATGCTGTATTATCTAATCAAAGAACAAAAGCTGCAAGGCTCAAATAGGAAAGACTTAGTAATTATGCTTAATTTTGAAACGAACATGAAAGACAAACAAAAATGTCTTTTGCTTATAGCCATAAGACTTCCCTTGAGAACTGTGTTTAATCATTGTGGCAAGTTCTGACTTTTTTGTTCACCTAAAAAAAGCATCATCTGTATCCTTTCAAAGATGCCCATTCTCATATCTTGCGGAGTTCCTGCCTAGCGCAGCAGTTGGAGAAACCCTTCTTTGTATATTGAACAAATTTATTGTATGAAATACATACACATATTGTATGAACTAAATACACATTTACAGAAGCATCTGTGTAAGCATTCTTCACAAAGCCTAACTTCTACCTCCAGACATGCAAGGCAGTCTGAGCTCACAGCCTACCTTCTGGTGTGTTTTAGCAGGCAGCAAAAGTGGTTGCATTTTAATTTAGGTAATCTGATATGTGTATACATACTATCAGGCCACGGATGATGTCTGGATACGGCACATGGCCCTCAAGAGATTAATAAGCTACAGGAATCAATGGTTGCTTTCTCTCTCCTAACAAAGTTCCTCCAGTTACACAGATCTGCTCACCTTAGCACGATCTATGGCATGCTATACCCCAAAATCTGTTATTTCAGGGAAATAGGTTTCCTGCACCAGGAACTGCTACCAGTTTTCTTTCAGATTTCTTTTACAGTGCAGACTAGTGCATGCCCATAGGCATTATGAATATAAAAATGACAGAGGTTATGTTAACAATGGTTAACATCCAGAAACGATCACATAAATCAGATTTTGACAAGGATGCACTTAGCACTGCAGCAGACATTCATTACATTGTTATTGTTCTGTCAAAGTAAACAAACTTGGTTATGCATTCAAATAAGGCTTTGAGTTTTCCTTCACAGTATCACCTTTTTTCATTTTACTGCACATCAGAGTACAATAAAAACAGGTCACCCAGCTGCTGAGT
The DNA here is from genome assembly GCA_024733675.1 of Psilopsiagon aymara. Classification (NCBI taxonomy): domain Eukaryota; kingdom Metazoa; phylum Chordata; class Aves; order Psittaciformes; family Psittacidae; genus Psilopsiagon; species Psilopsiagon aymara. Next base: position 25,896 of record JANRGW010035743.1, read on the forward strand.
GGGTAACAACAGGTTTATTAATTTTCAAAAGCCAACCAGTTCAGAAGCAGAAAATGTTTTTTCCTCGTCTTTCCAAAAGGATGAAGAATAAATCAAGTCCTTGAGCACCTGCCTTTGACTCATATGGTTCATAACACTCTTTGCCCTATTCCAAGGATGCCAAGACATTCTGTACTCAGCTGCTGCTCTACAGCTGTGTGCCTGAAAAGTCAGGCAGGATTAGTAGAAAAGTGCTGGAACATCTGGAAGCCAAGGTGAGGGGATCAGTCCTGCAATCTACTGCTCAGACAGTCTGCAGAGGGCTGTGGGAAACAATTTGTCTCAACAATACATTACAGAGGTAATTTCCTGCACTGGTTCCTGCCTTGACAGCTGATTAGAATGCTTTTATTTGAAAGCCCAAGAGGTATGTACATGACTTATGAGGAATAACTGGTGTTCGTCCATTTTTTGTGTGTCAAATCATGCCAGGCATTTAGATCACCTTTACTGATGTCCTGTTTGCCATACTCATCATGTGACTTGGTTGCTAACCTTTTCTTATAAAGCAGAGTGCACAGCACTGACAGTAGAATAAAACTGCTATGCCTTCTTAATATCTTTTTACAACATGGATTTGTCATATTACCCAAGAGACAACAACAGCATGAGCAGGGATAACTGAACTAGCACAGGTAATCTGAAAATTAATTCCAAACCTAGTATTTCAAATTTGGATTTTGGAGAACCAGAAGAACAGATAACCTCTTCTCTCTTCACTGTCTAGGCTTTCCTGTTTCCTTGTACCTTGCAGTACAATAACCTTTTGGAAAGCCAACACTGCAGTTTTGAAGCAAGGCCTGAGAAAAAGCACAAAGCACCAGAAACCTCTGCAAAAGTGTTGTCACTTGAAAGCTTTCAGTCTAGTTAAACCACAACACCAGTGTAGAAGGATCAAGAAGATGAATATCCCAGTTGTACTTCTTAATCATCTGTGGCTGTTGTGAGAAACTGACTGACATACAAGATTGATCAAAAAATAGTAACATTGTGTTACTTTTATGGTATGATATACACTGGTCAGCACAACAGAAGACAAGAGATGAACACCTTGCACTATATCATATCTACAGATAAACAAGTGTTGTACTGAGTGAAATCTTGCAGATGTAGAAATCCTCATGACACTTCCTCAAACTATGTAGGAATCGAAAAAGTCTGTGTTATAAACATTTTGTTTTCACTTGCTTCTCTAATGTCTAAACATGATTTGTTCTTGACTTCTGATAAAATCCAATGTTGGAGATGAATTGCTTTCTGTTAGCTCTATTGCTCATATGGGTTGCAACTGTATTATTTCTCTTTAAATCGGTAAACATATTTTTTCAGTTAAGACAAGGCTGTGAGAAAGAGGGGCCCTCTGAACACATCAGAGAAAGGCAGAAAATCAGGAGTAAACCAGAAGATCTTTAAAATTTTCCATTTTGAGTCAAGAGTCCATTCTTCAACCACCTGCACAAGTGCACAAAAATCATTGCAGAGCTCTGTTTACAGAAGAGGTGCTCATATGCTTCTCCGGCTAATATAGTTAATGAAATGTGAGAGATTCTGGGACACCAGCTTTCTAGGTCATCTTGCTGTGGGGTTTCCTTTTCTCTGAGCACCACTTGAGGTGATGGTACTTGTAACAGCTCAGTTTCTGAATCATAAAGTTCCTGCACAATTGTTGGCATATTGAAGAACACCAGTTCTGTAGTTTCCCCCCCAATCCCAATATATATTCCTTTTGATACTGTTTGAAAGAGACTACAGAACTTAAGGATCATGTAGATTATCCCATTTATATACTAAATTATCCCATTACATGAACTAGAGGGAAACTAGGGTTTCAATGACCAGTTAGGTAACAGAATATTAATAACAAGAAGAGGAATAGATTAAATAAAAATTTAAGATTAATTAAGATGTGTTTCTCCTTATGATTTGCAGCCTTTACTGGGGTCATCAATCATCTTTATGCAAACAAACATCTTGGCCTCTTTTATTAAGCCTCCTACAAGTTCTCAGGAAATGGCATGTTGCATTCTATTTTGCCACAAAGTCATTCTAATTTCAATATGAAACTTCACTTTGCCACTTGAATCTTCATACAGTAGCACAGTCAGGAACTTTTTTCCTAAAACTGCAAATGTTTTATAGCTGATTATAGTTTCCCCAACAGGAAATGGTACATCCCCCCCCCTCCTTCACTCCTGTTGAGAAAAAGCAACATAACCTGTAATAACAGCAAACCAAACTTTCATTTATCATCTTAATGATCCTTTCTCCTTGTTCTTTCTTTTCCTCTGGTCACTTGGAAAGTATCCTCAGTGTTATCTCCAGTACGCCCTTTCCCTTTTCTAATCAGGGAGAAGAAGGTGGGGCGGCAGAATGGGTCACGCACCATTTGGAAACCTTTAAAGGGATATTCTCAGTTGAACTGAATTCCAAATCTGTATTAAAAAAATAAGTCACAAACCTGTATAATCAGGTCAGTTATTACAGTGTGTAGTCTTTGTCTATGAACCACATCTAGTTTTTTTGTTTGCTCTCATGAGTTCTCCTGAAGCATTCATAACCCAAACTACTGCATTTTCTCAGCATATAAGGGCACATGCATCAATCTGTTTTACATTCTGGCTTTCATTTTCTACAAATGCAGTGTAAAAGTTAAGAAAGGAGCACGGATGGCATGAAATAATAGAATATACTTTTCAATCTACCTGGTTATTAAATTTTGCATTTAACAACTCTTAAAAACACTTAACAACGCAAACTACACCCCAAACACAAAAAAAAATTCTGTTACTTAATGAAAACAGGGAACCAGACTTCCAGTTACAGGAAGAATTTCTGAATATAGTGTTACTAGAAAACAGAACAATCTTTGTGCTGAAACAGTATTAAAAGAATCCCAATTCCTCCTCCTTGAATAGGAAATTGAAAGCAAGGCCCATACGCTGACTTCAGTTCTGGAAATGTTCTTTGCATTCAAAGCAGACACAAGCTAACCAGATTAAGAAACCCATGTGTCTTCAGGATGTTGATGAGTATGTTTTGGACATGCTTATCCTTGAGGAACTAAGGGAGGTATTATGTATAAATGATGCAGACCTCGTAAGATCTCTCCCTTCCTAATTTAATAACCATCTGGAACTTTGGACTCATCTCCACAGGCTGTCTTGGGATCCAAGTAATCCAATCAGCCCTTGAAACTTCCTCACAAGAGTCTTAGTGTCCTAATTTAACCTGGGTCAGAAATATCTAAAAAGGCATCTCTCACTCCCACTTCTTTTTCTAGCCAAAGGCAACAAAACAAGACAGTTAACCAAACTCTTTTTAACCTCACTCATTTGGGTTCAGGTTACTTGATGGTTCAGTTTGGGGTTGGTGGCTGTGGTTAGGTTTTATTTTCCCTGGAGATGGGCCCTACCTGAAAGCCCTGGAGTGTTCAAAATCCAAAACCAAAAATGAATGTAAATTTTGCAAATGGACCCTTCTGTAGACAGGCAGAAACCACAGATGCTTATGTCCACAGACTTTGGTTCTTTGAGATGGAGACTTTCTTGTGAGTTCATATCTTCCCTTACTAACCCTGACAGCACTTTTAGTTTCTGTAGTACCTAATTCATCACATGCCTGCTAAGCATCACTTTATTTGCATGCAAACTGAAAACCAGACTATTTTGCTTGACTCAACTCAGGCAGCAAATCAAGGACAGAGACTGAATGGTACCTAATATCACTGTTTATCACTATCTGGTACTAAATGTATATCATCTATACTAACTTAATTTTCTAATCTTAGCTTCAAGCAGGTGCTGTTGTTTTGGACTCAGTTTCTGGCTGCATAATACCAAGATCCTATGTAATATATAGATTGCCTTTCAAGTGTCTACAGATATGTTTTGACCCTTTAGATATTTTCAGATCCCATGTATATTCCTGTTGTGGAAGGTGTAAGGAAACATAAATCTCCTTGGGTAACTCCATTTTGGTAGAAAGATTCCGTTTCGCAGGTCACATACTACATCCTTTCCCTTTCCTTGTTATCCCTCCTGCATCAATATACAAAGAAGCGAATTCTATCAGATAGTGGTCTAATGTGAATAGCTCACTGAAAACAAGTAGGTACAAGATAATGAAAGCAATGGCATGACTAATACTGTGACAAAATCAAAGTGCCCCTACTGAGGGATTTTTCTGGAAAGTTAAAAATGCAAGCTAAAAGTTTTTAATTAAAATATATTAATTCATTTTTTAATTATATTAAGTATCACTCCACATAAGAAAAAATTAAATACAGTCAATTAGAGGCTAATAATTTTGTAATTTGCATGCAAACATTCAATCCAGAGAAAAGCTTAGTATAAACAAGGTAGGAACTGGAGAATCACTGTTGAAGTCCTAAGAATCTCCTTGTCTTCTGATTTAAAGCTTGACAAGTAAATTTGTAAATAAAAAATTACTCACCTCAGGTATGAATTATGTGATTTTGTTACCCAACTTAATTTCACCTGGCAATAAAAGAAAGTATCTAGCACAACTGTAGCAGGGTGAGGTCTTCTTGGTTACAGCTGCATGCTCACCTACAATTCTAGATTTATCACAAGGAATTCCCTCAAACTTTTGGTTGATGCAATGAAGAACCATACTATAACAGTCACCAGGAGAACTCATTGTGAGATACTATTTTAATAAATGTGTATTAGTCACTGGTGGGATCTGGTTCAATGACTCAGTGAGCAACTCTGGCAATCAGAGAACTAAATTACTGCTGCCTATGGTCCTTTATTTCTCAAACCCAAACTATGCTTCGCTAAAAAGAAAATTGGATCAAGTTAATTTTCACTGCAGAAGTGTCTCAAATGCTTAATTATTACCCTGCAAATATTCAGTGTAAATCCTTTTCTGTCCTGTGAACACAAAAAAGCTCATTTAATGCACAGAAATGCAGAAGTGCCAACAAACTGCCACCATCAATTTCAACCTGCTTTGGGTACAGTTACAAGCTACTCAGTTCAGAGTCAAACTTTCCTAAAATTTGTGATATTTGGTTTGGAATCAATCTTGCATCATTTATAGATTGTACTCAGCAATTTGATGGCACCTAACACTTCTCTATTACATCCCATTACTTCTTGTGGAAAGTAAGTTCTGAACACTAAGCCTTCTTTCCTTCTATTACTCCCATTTTGAGGAACGTGTCGTCTGTATGAAGAGAAAACCCACTCCTCATTTTCCCATAAACATACAGGGCTCTGCAGAACCTGTATTTTCTACTGAGTTTGTAAAGACTGAATATTTCACTATAAGCACCCTAGTGAACACGGAGCCTCATGTCTGCCATGTCCAGCTTTCTGGTTTTTCTTTCCTGGGGTATATCTGTGGCCATCAGGTGAAGGTGGTCCCCTGTCTTACTATGACAGATGGAAAAAGAGATGGGTGGTTTGAGTCCTGCAAGGTCTTCACACCAGGCTGGCTACCAAGCATCGGCTTCTGAAGCTTCCCTGGGGAGCAAAGCTGCTGTGTAGCTTTCCCTCAAGCTTCTGTCTCTAAACCATCAACACAAACAAGTATCTGGTTGGTCATGCAGGTCTCCACAAGTTGCAGGAACTGACTCAAGAGGCTAAGGTAAATATATTCCTTGTACTGCAGAACTAAGTTCTTGGTCACACAGGGTTAGTTTATGTTCAATTTTGTATTCCAGAGTCATCTTTAGAATCCCAAAACCCACCACTGCAACTATGCCTCAAGGAAAGTTTACAGCTGGGCAGAGAAAAAAGGAAGATGTTAAAGCCTTGCATCTCCTAAAGGCAGGATCCTGCAAAATTCTCACTGCCCTGACAGACTGGAGCTGACAAGGTGAAATAACACTCACTAACTTCCTAAATACTGAAGAGAGCACCAGAGGAATGTGTAGATGGCATCACAGACATTAGCTCAAACAGCAAGAAGTCAACATTAATCCAGTTGGCTTTGATTAGAGCTACAGAAGACCCCATTTTCAGAGGGCAGGAAGTTTTCCTATCCAAAAAGACTTAAATGGTGTCTTAAATTACATAGCGACTTTACTGCAGGACTCCAGAAAAAACAAATGGTATAGTCTACTCAGTGTTAACCCTTAACAGCCAGAGTAGGTAAAAATACACCAGTTTGACTGAAATCCACCAGTTTGTAACTAAATTAAAAAAGTATCCTTTAGTCTGATGTCCTGATTTTTTTTTTTTAAATGTCAATTTTCAAAATGAATGTGAACTCTGTTGAAGAGTGAGCTTCAGTGCTTTCCCTTACTTTAAAACAAGGGTGGTACTGTTATTTGGAATAAGGAACAATCACTATTTAAGCTCAGTTTTCCTGAATTAGTGAGAAGTGGAGTAATGTTTATGCTGCATTTCTTTATAACTTCTAAGATATTTACCATAAAGTATTCTCTGTCTCATCTGTCCCTTACTGTAACAGCTTTCAGTATGTAGTTGCTGCCCATCAGCTATTGCCCCAAACACATACAGCATGGTGCCAAAATATTGCTGCGTTAGCTATGCACTTTCCAAAAAAGTATGCAGCAGTGACATTTATGTTTCTTTTTAATAGGATGCGCAGCACTATGTTTTTTTGCTGCCTATATAGTATGTACAACAGAAAAGAATTTGACAGACTTTTATATTATTTGTTCATATACATCTGTTTACTTATTGGAAAAACATGTATGTGTGTTCTGACACACAGCATCTTCATTTACCTGTAGGTCATCAAGTGAGCCAGGCCCAGCGCACTTACCATATACAAAATTATCAGTTAAGTGCCTAGAAATCTCACTTCATTTTGCACTGAAGAACAAAGCCAATACCACTCCCTAGGCAGACAGCAGTAAATACACAAAACGATGAAAACAATGGGAAATCCAAAATCAAAATCCCTGCTTTTCCTTACACAGAGATCACGATCAGCCACGGCAACTTCCTTCAGATTAGAGAGGGGCAGCAAAAAGAAGGAATACCAGAGGTCTGCAGGGTGCCTCGCATCCATGGGATTGGACATGCATGCAGAGGGAGGCATTGCTTTTAAGTTCAGCAGTTACAGGAGATGGGTTATGAGGAGTGCCCTGCTCCTTGTATGATCAAAGTCTGAGCATTCACAGTATGTTCCTTCCCATGGATCTCTCCCTACACAGCCCACGGACCGCACCAGCAGTTCCCAGAAGCCAGCAGGATTCATCTAGAGGGGTAAAAGTGAAAGCTCCATTGCCAGAAAAAAGTTCTGAGAAGTTTTTCATTTCTTCACCCAGGAAGAGGAAAGAACATAGGATGAGAATTGGAAGCATTGTGTATGTATTCAAGATGAAAAGGAATTATTAGTCACACTTAAATGCGAATATATATTCACACCTACTTCATGAATGAAAAGAAGTGATTTATTTTCTCCCAGCCTTTATAAGGGCATCAACAGTAATATTTCCAACTAGCCTAAACCAGTTGGGGTATTTTTTTCAAATTTTTCATTGCAAACCAGGACTAAATTAGAGCTCTACTCAAACCAGTATGCTATTCTCTTCGTCAGATCCCAAGACCTTTGCTTCCTGTTAGCAACTCTTTTCTCCTGACTCCCAGCCTTCTGCAGCTGGGCTCCTGCCTCCCTCCCTGCCACCTACCTCCTTTCTCCTTCCTCAGGCACTCCAGCAAGTTATAAGCAGTTACAAACAGGAGATGTAAAACTTTGCCTTGACAATTATTTCTTAATGGAAAGCATTATCACTAGAAGCTTAAAAGTGTCATCACTAAACAAACTGTCGGACCTTCAGTCTGTTTTGATGAAGACAGTGAATAAATTTAGTTTCAAATGCTAAAAGGAGTAGTTTGTGCAGTACACAAGGACACATTGAGAGCTCCCTGTGTCTGAACGCTGCAGTTAACACAGTGTCCACACTGAATGTGACAGGGCCCAAGTCTAAGTGTTTTCTGGTTTTTCTTTTATTTTATTGTTTACACACTGGCTAATGGCTCTGCATCAGTATAAAAAATCTATCAATCAGGTGAAAACAACCCCAAACAACAGGATCCTGATTTTTTCTTTTATATTTGCCCTCCTTTATTTACAACAGTGGCAAAATAACTTCAATCAAAATGAGGTTAAGATTATTTTTAACAGATGTTCACTGCTGGCCTGACCCAAAATCCATTGACGTCAATGAGAAGACTCCATGGGGCTTTGGATTGGGTTCTAATTGTTGGAAAAATTAATGTTATTGTAAACCACTGGCCAGTGCTGTCACATGCTCTCCTTCTGTGCCAATTCTATATGACCGGGTAACAGACTCACATAAATCTGTTCCAACTGTTGGCTTAGAGGCTAAGGGACACAAAGGTTTATCTTTTTAATTCTGAAGCACCCCGTCTCCCAAGCAAATCCCATGGCACCACTGTATTTACTTGACAGACTCAGCATTATGGATAGTATTCTTACAACCAAAACATTTCACAGTCAAACACTGAGTGGGAATAAGAGAATTATTAATGCTGACTATGTGAAGACTGCTGAACTACAGATATTTATGAGACAAGGTACTTTGGTTCTTATACTTTCAATAGATTTATTTTACTTTATTTTTAATATAGAGCTGAAGGAAGGGTTGCACTTACTGTTAAGAAGACGGAAGTCTATAAACGGGTAGGAGCCACGGCGCTCGGAGAGAACCCCTGTCTGACCTCTCACCCGTGCATCTCCTGCAAAACACAAAATCCCCAGAGATGTTAGAAGGGGCAGCTGCCTTTCTCTGCTGTTTAGATCTAGATCTATTTTCTATTCAAAGTGATGACATTATGCTCCTCCAGTGGGAAAACTAAGGTCCAAAAAATCATCTCCCATGACTTCCCTGGGTAATTGGGTAAAGCAGTATAGCTGATCCTCTTATCAGAACAAAAGCACAATCCCCTTCCCCACTTTTATCCTATTTCACAGCTTCTTGCCCAGTAAGTAGACATGAAGGAGTAGCACAGAGGTCTGTTTTTTTGCCCAGACAAGACCAGTTGGATTCTGACTGTCATGGCATTATTCACAAAAGGCTCACTGCACACCTGACTTCCAATGCTGTGGTGCTGGTCTCAAAATCATGATTTGATGAAAAATTCATAAAGAAAATATGATTTTTTTTTTTAAGGTGGTGTTTTGTTTGTGCTTGTTTGACTGTTTGCATTTGGTTTACTTTCTGCTCTTTGAGAACTCTGGAAAACATCATCCATCTCAAACATCGAAGCTTCTTTATGTAAGTGAAACCTGATGTTCTCAGATATGCATTCCAATGCTTTAGGATTTATATTTAAATACGATAAAAGGGCAACATAATACTAAGAATATCACTGTGTTATTCACATGAATTACTTCCTGAATTAATATGCAATATTGATGAAATAGGCAACATTTTTTCAGGAGAAAAATGCTACTCAGGATGAGTAATAAGAGTTAAAAAATCTCTCTCCAAGTAGACAGGAAGCAGTGGGAAGCAGATGTAATTTTTACATTTCCATAACCTTAAATATCTTGTACTATGATATAATAGTTTCTTTACAGGCAGATAACAAAACCAAAATACTGAAATTTCTAAAATAAGATTTTATAGGTTCAGATTTGAGTACTCTAGTTCTTCACAATACCAGTTCCTCCTCTACAGAAACATGGGCTATAGTGTTGAAAGCATACCCACTGCACTTCCTCAGACAGCTCACACTGTAGGACTCTCAAAATTTGCAATAAAATTACGAATTATTACTTAGCTGCAATTGTGCTTCGTCTGGGATATGAATATAGCATCTGACTAATCTAAACAAAGATAATTTAAGAATTTGGCTGCTAGTGCTAATTCTTGCTGCTTGTGTCTAAAACAAGAAAACATCTTGCAGTGCAAAAGAAGGACCTAGTTAGATGCCGTTTTTTTTCTCTCTAACGTTCACTTAAAATGTGCTTACAATTATGTTTAAGGGAAGAAAGCCAAGCTGAACTATTAAGTTAAATATTACAGAAAAACTTCTGTGCCCTCTAGATGTCCTTAGAGGTACGAAAGACACAGGAGCGTGCACTCCAATTAAGAATATTTCAAACACTGTCACTTTTGATTATAAATATCAATCTATTTTCTCTCATCCTTACTTTCGCTTTGTTATTTTGAACACGTGTTCCCTTTACTCTGCTCCTACTTGCTAACTGCTCGCTCTAAGGAACCAGCCCGAAAGAATTCAAGCTGCTGTTGACGCCACTTACCCCTCCTGATATCAGGGGCAGGAGGTGCAAACCTCTGCTTGCTCTTCAGCTGTTGCAGTTCAAAGGTATGGTAATAGTGTGGGTCTACCTTCATCAGCAGCTTAAAATCATGTGCAACTTGTGGCAACAGTGGTATATACACCTATTCCCCCGCGCTCCTTCTGTTGAAGGGCAGAAGGGTGGAGCAAATAGCTGGAGAGTTTGTAAAACACCAAAGCAAGATTCATCAACACCCATGAGTCACAGCTCATAAGGCAGCACCTGGACTTAAAAGCATTGCTCTTTGCCACAGGTAGACCATCAGATTGGCTGACTTGTGCAGAAAGAGTAAGAATGGCAAGCATAAGGTACGTGTTATATAAACTCCAAAAAATCAGACAGGCTTGAGCCTGTCACTAATACAAGCACCAGCAAATTAAGAACGGGTGTAAATTCAAGAGCATGATTTGATGAAGGCTTTTGTTTTTCTGCATGCACCAATGAATTAACAGGAAACTGCAAGTAATCCCTTTCAAGTAATCTCACTGATCAACATGTCACTTGTGACTAAATCAACAGATCCTTCACAAAATAGAGAGCAATTCAAACTTTCAAAAATCTGACACACACTCCCCCACCCCCCCCCCCCCCCCC
>JANRGW010035744.1:0-11197 GCA_024733675.1 Psilopsiagon aymara
TGGTCAGAGCATTTGCCAGTGAAGACTGAGGTAAAGAGGTCATTAAGAACCTCAGCCTTCTCCAAATCCAGGGTAAGCAGTTCTCCCAATAGCTTCTGGAGAGGGCCCATGTTGTCCCTAGTCTGTCTTTTATTTGCAGTGGAGCTATAGAATCGCTTTCTGTTATCTTTCACAACCGTAGCCAAGTTTAATACTAAGTGGGCCTTAGCTTTCCTAACCTGGTCCCTGGCTTCCCAGACAACATCCCTGTATTCTTCCCACGCCGCCTGTCCTTGCTTCCACCTTTTATAAGCCTCTTTTTTTCTTCGAATTTTCCTCAGCAGCTTCTTATCCATCCAAGGGGGTCTCCTGGCCCTCCCGCAGCACTTGATTCTAGTAGGGATGTATCGCTCCTGAGCATGCAGCAGGTGATCCTTGAATTTCAACCAACAGTCTTGGGCCCCCCTGCACTCTAGGGCTATATCCCATGGAATCTTAGTGAGCAGGTTCCTGAAGAGGCCAAAGAGGCCAAGTTAAATCATTGGCATTCTTGCAAACAGAATAGCCAAATACTGATAATGCTACCACTACAGATTTTTATACTAAAAAAAAAGAAAAAAATCCCAAAACCAAACCCCCCACAAAACAAACAAAAAACCCCTAACACTAAAATGTGACTGGTTTCAAAACAATTTTGCAAGCATGTGCTTGGCTGTTTTCTGTGGTCACCACTGTTGCTATAATGGCAAACAGAGCCAGGCCAAATTCAGGTCTGGTTCATAGCTGACCTTTGGCTATGATTATATTGCAACCTTATGTTGCATAATGTAATTTATGCAATAAAAAGAAGAGGAGTTACAACTTGAAAAGCATCAATCAAGAAGGCTACAAGGTGTAGCAATCCTTTTTACTATTCTTTCTTACACACTCAAATATCCACTTCTGTCTTTTTGGTCTTTGTAACATTTCTCATAATGTCATTGGGTTAACCTACTGCCACTGCAGCTTTTTGAGATGTGCTTGTTTATTGAAGCTCTCATAGGGAAGGATATGACATAGAAGACCCACCTGCCTCTTCAATGGCAGGTGGAGGTCTAACAGGATAACCTAGAATATCTAAAATGGCATTAAATGACTGTTTAAGCAAGCGGATTGACACCTTAATGTCAACAGCAATGTTCTTACTGATGTCAGAATCAGTAAATTGCATTACACTGGATATCTCCAAAAATGCCATAAAGCAAATTCTGATCTAAGACACTGACCAGTCCTGCCCAGCTGAGACTATCTGAACTATTATGGTAACGGCATTAGATCTTGGAACTGAATTTTAACCAAAGCTTGGACACAAAATTAAATTATTTAAATATTTTGAAGCCTGAGAAATAAAGAACCCTGGCCCTGCACTCTTGAGGTTTAATATATTTTGTATTTAGGTATTTATTGTGTAGTAGCTACCATCCATGTTGTAGGCAGAGAGATATTCCTAGATTTCAAGGATCCCAGTCTTTAGAAACATTAAGATCCTTCCAGCTTTATCAGTATTTCCTTTGAGGAGGAGTAAAAGGGAGCTTTGGCTTCTTCAGTGGTTGATTTATTTTCTGAGGTGAGAGAAGTCTTATTTTCCACACTGGTTCACCTAGGTCTATTTGTAGTTTAAGAGACAGCCCCTCTAATTACGTGTTTTATATTTTTCTAAGATTGTAAGACAATTTATTTCTGCAGAAAACCTGTATCTCTAAATTGCAAAAATCACTCCATAAATTCCGAGTTAGAACAGTCAAGGTCTGATACCTTATCTGTGCTCTTACTGTGTACAAGGTCACATCATCAGCATGTAGATGTACAGAATATTTCATGAGCTATACAGTGTCGACAGGTCATTAATAAAAACTGCAAAAGTAAAAGCCCTCTAATTAGCTCCTGAGGTAACTTCTCATGTAACATTTTCACCTCAGATTCAACACCATTAAAAAAAATGACTAGTGTTTGCTCTCTAACGTAGCCAGAGAACCATTCTACTGTAGTTAAACTCAGCCAAATTAAGGGAAACATAGATAGCAATATGTTGTGATTTATTGGAACAAAGGCCACAGTCAAATCAATATAGATAGTTCCAGCATATAAAGTTAAAATGTATGTCTATAACAATATCAAGGTTACCTTGAAAACAGCAATGCAGCAGGCCAAAAACATGACTAAAATAGGGTCAATACATTAACTTTGAAAGGAACACTCATTAATTTTTGAGCAAGTGGAAGAAAAAAGAGAAAACACAAATAGATTATAATTAGGGCAGTATCATTTCTAATGGTTGGTTATCCCAAATTAGAAAGCAGATATTATGATAAAGATCCAGCAACAGGTTTGAGAAAAGCTTACAGAAAGTGTTTAAAGAAACAAAGGGTAATGTTCCCTATGGCTAACACACTGACTAGAAGGGCAATGAAGCGACTTTTTTTGTATACTCAGTTTCTCCACTGCATGACAGTTAACTGAAAGGACATTTTAATGAGCATTATGTAAGGCAAGGTAAAGTTAAGCATACAGGTGTTATCAGATACGACAGGAATGTAGAAGACAGAAGATTAAACTGTCACTCTTTCTCTTTATTGGAAAAGGAAAAAAAAAAAAATCATATGGGAAGGCAGGAATACAAGATTAACTGGGTGACAACGGTTAGGGTGAAAAGGAGCAAATGCCTCTTCCCACATCAACTGTTTGGGATTAGGAACAGCTTGCTCATTAGAAATTAAATACTCCTGGATCTCCAAGGCTGCACTTCTGCTAGGAAATAGAGCAAAGCATGTTCAAAACATCATCAGACATAGTCTTATGTTACCATACTCCCTACCACAGCTTTGTCCCACTAGCACATCCCATTTGATACCTAGGTATACCTTATGAAGTAGCATGTGGAAGGACTATTTCCTATTCTCATTGTGGCCTGGTTTATTTAACAGTTTAGATACAGCCCTTGAGTCCAATCAAGCTGAGACCACAGAGGGTGTTCCTTGTGTGGAGAAGGGAGAACTCGCTATTGTAAATAATATGTTTGATAAATGTTACCCTTTCTTCGGTTGCAAATTGCCACTGAATGATTTTTCATTAATGTGTTTGCTATTTGATGATATCTGATGAATAAGTTATGAAAAAAAGATGTTTCAGTCTATCTTCTGGGGGCTTTTTGTTGATCATATTATTTTTTACAGTTTGCTGTTCGATATTTATTGTGGTTGGTCACCCAAAATGCATTTGCTTCCTCTTTCTAGATTACTTGAGAGAGATTAATGGCTACTCAGGAATTACATTCTGAAACCATCTTGTAACCTGAAAGGCCTTAGCATAAAAGGCAAACAAGGCCTTTCGTATCAGTATCCAAACTTGAATTAAAGTAAATTAAAAAGCTGATAACATACTTCACTCTGATAAAATGGAAACAGTAAAACTGGAATTTATTTTGTCAGTGTATAACAGTAGTTTTTCACACCTTTCCAACAGATAACTTCAACAATGTGAGCTTTTATGTTGTTTGGGTTTTGTTTATTTTTTTTAAAAAAAAGCATAATCCTTCTAAAATGTAGCATGACAGAAGCTAAGGCCCAATGTTTTCACATTTCGCTTAGAGGGGCAGGTTGTCAGTCTTTAAATGAGACTTTCTGTAAAATCATACTGCTCTTTCTGTCACTCCTCATATTCAAACTAAGTTGTCTTCACAGAGGGATGGTGGTCTTGAGCATAGAGCAAAAAAAATGGGCAGAGTTGAAGATATGGGATCCTCAGGTCTCATCTAGAGGCTCATACTGATACCCACCAACCATGAGGCAAAGAAGATAAAGGACCAGGAAGGACAAATTTTCTTTTATGCCAGCGACTTTTCACGACAGTGAGGTAAATTTACTGAACATATGAAGAGCTCTTCAAAAGGAGCAGAGTCATTGCTTAGTCCTAGATGAAGTACAGTAATGGAGAGTGTATTCTTGGGAGTCATTCTGTGGTGGCCCATAGAGGGTTCACTGCAGGATCTGATGGCTCTTTAGCCAACTACCCTGTGATTTCTTTCTACTCAGGCTTAATAACTTTCTTAACAAGTTTCTTCATATAACTATATATGAAGCTATTGGGCTTTTTTTTCCAAGTGGAATTGCCCCTGATATACCGGAATAGAGCCATTATCACTACCAGTGTGGCTGTTACCATAGTTCCTGGGCAGAGGATTGCAATAATATCCCAGGAGCATGCTGGTCCTTGAACACTCAGGCTGTGTCTAGTGTTCAATAGAACTTCTTCCTACTCTACCATGGACCTGACAGGCGGTGGTCTTTGCCTTATGTTCCCCAGTTTGTAAATGGATTAAAGAAATGAAACCCATTTACATAAAATTCTCTCAGATTTACTGCTGAAAACAGCTGTATTTCACTTTTGCATCCATATGATTGGTCAAAAGAAAAATAAAATTCATATTTATAGCTAATCATTTAGCTTAAGGAAGACCATGGAATAATAGTATTATAAAAAAAACTCCTTACAGTGTTAGTAGCAACTGTTGAATATTAGCCAGATATTGAAAAGTTACCTTCCCATATCTGAATGAGATACACATGAAAATAAATACAAATTATTATAATTTATCATAGGTGTTATATTTGATGAGGAAAATGCTAATAACACAGGCAATAGGAAGTAAAATCATGTGTTAGTTAGCAATAAATTATTTTTACATTATTACAGTATCAACTTATTTATCATATTAACAATTTTCTACTAACTATTCTATGATTCTATATTTAATGTGACAGGAGTTATGCTGCTTGAGTTGTCACTGTTGCATGTGGTTGCAAGAAATACTAACGTCTATGAGTAAGAGAAGAAAGTGGATGGCTTTTACTTTAAATTGAGAGATGATATGATTGAATAGGTAGTTACTACTTGATGTGCTGAAGTCTTTTCTTACTAAACTTCTTTTAGATAGTGACTAATGTAGAGATAGTGTCACAATTTTTTGCACAAGATGAGCAAGGGCTAGTAACCTGCTCCAGCTCGTGCTTATCCAAACTGAGGTCCATGCTTCCATGAGCCCATGACTATGGCTACCCTTTCAAACACACTGTATCTGTCTACATGAGGACAAGCTCCAGCATACCATCCAAAGAACACGATATGACCTAACCAGATTATCAGACATGGTTTTTTTCTCCAGATACTGTTAATCTGCACTAAATTTAACTGAAGGAGAAAGGCTTACAAGTTTAGCCTATCAATCAGCCCTATTTCACTCCATGTTTCTCAGACGTGTTTTGATTGTGGTGTTTAATGAATATGCACCTGTATTTACTCCAAAATTTGTAGCTGAATGTTATTTAATAGGCACTTCCAATACTTTCTATTCAAATGAACAGACTTTTCTGTAAAAGTAAACTAATTGTCAATTCAAAAGCTGATTAAAAAGAATGTTAAAACAAATTGTAAGTTGTTAGTGGAGAATGAGGGACATACACTGGGACTGTAATCTCTTCCACTGAACAGCTTTTTTTCCTTCTGGAGCTACTGAGATCCAGGGATCCTCAGTTTGACTGCTGTACTGATGAGAAGAGACATTCTCACATGCTGTGTTTTCAGTTGCCCAAACTGGACATCTAATTGATTGCCAGAGCCCTTCATTTCTACTTTAATTAATTGCTAACATAAGAATAATCTTTAATATGGATATAATTGTGAGCAAAATTAGAAGACAATCAGAAGTCACCTGAGAGTAGTCTACTCAACAACTTGCACTGGTCTTCCCAGCAGAAGACACATTTGACAACGAATGCAAGACCAATGTGGAGATGATTACAGAAAGCATCTGTGGATTTTAAAGAATTTGAGCAAGAAAAATGTGTGTGGAGCAGATGTAGACACATTGCGACAATGAGATTTAACCACAGGAGGCAGCAAAACAAATGGTAACGAGTTAGGTGGGAAAGGAGCTAAACCAGTTTCATCTCAGCTGGCATTTCTTCCTTTTTTTTTAGTTTGCAGCTGAAGGCAAAGTACTGCAGTTATTGAACACCAGGAGCCAATTCTTTGTCTGGAGGAGCTGAGCCCAAGTGAAAAACAAGGAATTTGATCCAACAGAAATACGCAAATATGGAACTACACTGTAACATAGAAAAGAAAATACTGTGTTGCTTTCTTCACCTAAATCTAAGCCTTCACAGAAATCTGATGATCTTATTTACTCCATAGATTAAGATCTCCACAGAAATGTAATAAAATTACAATAAAGGTTATGTATCAATGAGGTGTCAGTTGCTCACAAGGATGAAGTATTCTACTCATAATTAAATTTCAAATCTAATTATAATTTGAGGAGTCCTTTTAATTACATTGCAATATTTTGCTTTTGTAGGGGGATGATTGCTATAGCATCTTTTATCTGCAATTTTCTTTTAATTAAAAAATGTAAATAAATCAAAAGCACCTACTTACAATATTTACATCTTAAATGAAAACAAACAAAAAAGACAGGAATTTCTCTATCCAGGTCTTATCTACTGAATCACACCCACGTATACTTTTTTTTTCATAATGAATTAGTGAATTCTATATTATTGCTTATTTCTTTCACAAAACCAGAAATGTCCACCTTATTTTGGCCAAAGGAGAAAAAAGATCTTCCTCAAATCAAAGCCTGTTAGACAAGAAAGATATCAAACCTTTCTCTTTTCAAAAGATATTGGGACTGCAGGGCATTCTTAGAAAAGCTGCTGGATGTTTCCCTACACTGCGCTTTTCCATCCAGTCCCACCAGACTCAACTGTTCAATAGCACAGCAATTTCAGGTGACTCTGCTTATTAGTCCTTACAAGCCTCCTTGTGCTTGCATTTCTTTGCCATCCTTAAGTTTCTTTCAAGCACTTAGTCACAGTCAGTTTGTATCACCTGCATGTTTGCTAACTTTGTGTTTCAAGCAAGTCCTTTTCTTTCCTGACATTATACTTCCTGATGTGATGGCTCAGTAAGAAAAATCTTTCTTCTTGGCCTTTGTTTCTCAAAGCAAGATGGGTAAGTGTCTTTTAAGACAGAGTCTCAGTCTAATTAAGCATCTTCTCCAGTTTGAGTTAGTTTTTCCTGAATAGATACACCAGAATTTTACCAGGAGAGAGTAAATTATGCCAGCATTAGGTACTGCAGTACCATATATCAGTCCAGATAGATTCAATATACCACTATTCCTTTGCTTGGAACACTGGATATATTATGAAAGAAAGCTATTAGTTTAGTCTGTTGCAAACCACCTTTCGTAAACTCACGTTGTACTCTATCTCATTTTCTACTTTCCCACATTTTTTACTCTATTCTACAGATTTTGCTTCAAAGCCTGACTCACAACTGATGCCAGGCAACTAGGCTTATGACTGTCCAGGTACTCTTTTTCTTACCCTTAATATACATGTTTATTACAAATATGTATGTAAATAGATATGTGCATATGCTTGTATGTATATACATACATACTTATTCTCTTTTCACATAATACTGTCCTGACTTGTCAACTGCTTCTGCCGTAACACATGAGAAATTAGATGTCATTTCTTCAGAGTACTGGAGAGCAAGTTATCTGGTACCCCAAGACTTGAACAGGTTAAACTCTTTGAGTCATGTCACCTTCTATGTGATAATCTCCACTTTCACTTTCATACATTTATTCCTAACAGCTGACCTACCTTGGCTTTCCATATTAAATATTATTAGGTTAATGGCAAAATGCAATTTTTTCTTTTTCTTCCTTTTGGTGCCTTATATTATTTTTCATTTCTATCCCATCCTACTGTGGAGTAACTTGTTTTATTTTCACTTAGTCTCCTCCAATTTATAAGCTTAGGTAAAAAAAAGAGACCCTTACTATTTGTTTTAATGTTCTTTGCAAAACTTACTGTAGCTTTGCTACTGTTAATTCTTGCTTTATCAATGTAACTCCTGAACTTTCAGATACAATTTTTGTTGCCGTTCAGTCTACTTTTTCATTCCTCCTAGGCTTTGTGCTTATTTCTACTGTACAGGTAGGCTGAGCACTTTTTATTTTCTTTTTTTTCTTTTTGTCAGGTAATATTTCCCTCTACGCTGAGATACAAATTCTTAACAGATTTTGAAATGTGGATTAGATTATAAATTTATTTTGCATTTAAATACATAGTTTCTGAACCCAAATAATTTAAAGCACTATATTAATTAGTTTGTCTTTTTGAACTGAACCTTTGAACCTCCACTTATCTATCAACTCATGGTTACCCTTTGCAAGGGTTTGCAAGCTTTCTATCACCCTGTTCCTCTCAAGTCTAAAGTATCAATTCTCAGGTGTTCGGCAAGTTTTGTTGAAAGAAACAATCTTTCTCCAATTGCATTCTGTTATAACTAAACTTCATCATTATTCCAAGGATTTGATCTCCAAACTAGTAGTTGATCTGTTATTCCATAATTGCTAGAATGAAAACAAATACAAGCACCACTTTGGAAAGGATTTGGCACAGAAATTAAATACTCCCTTTAAATTCAAGTAGACTATTTAAACATATTCAGTTAGTCATATCTGTGAGTTATTCCTAGATCATGCCAGTCTTGCAGACTGGACCAAACCAAATCATTATAATCCTTGTGAATATGCAAATATGTGTGATGAAAAAAGTGTGAGCTTTCGATAGTACATTCAGACAGGTCCTTGGATCATTCAGAATTAATAACATGTGATCTGAACCTTATCCATACATTTTCTTCATCAGTAACAGTAATAGAAATTGCTTTTTCACTTCTATGATCTGTTATCTCTGCGCAAGTGAAGAAGAGTGGCTGGTGAAGAGCATATATTTTTTTACTTAGTCTATACATTTGTCAGCAGGAGAATGAGGAAGAAGCCCTGGATCTGTTCCTGACGCTGTCAATTTTCCTTATATATGGGATTGCAAAGGAACAGGTGGAGTCAGCAGATAGCATAATCCACATTAAATTGTACATACTCAGAGACCTGAGAGTCACCACTACATACCAGCTGTCATACAGACATTTTTAGGTTGTTGGTATACATCCAGTTTACCAGTCAGTGACATTTAGGACATGAATGCTTCCTCTCTGCTTGCTATCATTTTTCTGGTGGTGACAAACCCCACAGCAGACCTAGTGGTAGGGAGTCTATGAGAGGTTCTCATTTGTTTCAGCACAGAATTAGACAGATTAGTTTAATCTGCTAATGAAGACAGATTGAGCTGACCTTGCTGAGTCTGCACTGGGGCTGACCAGGGTGTATTCACACATTGGCTTCTCCTGGCAAGACTGTGAAAGTGAGAGCTCACAGCTGGTAGGCAGCCTCCAAAGCAGCTGGGAAGCCCATAACATATTCACCAGACAGATGTTTACAAAATGAGTACCTACAGCTTTATTTTCCAGAGAGAAAAAAGGGTTCAGAGAGTCTGGATTGGGTATCATCCAGGCCATGACCCTTCTCTGTAGGTATCAAACATGGGATACCTTGCACAGAAATGAGAGGGAAGACATAAGTATCTGTACACCTTGATGCCCTACCTAGTCCCTGGACTTCAACAGATATATGCTCCAGACTCCAGGAAAATTCAAAACATCCAATAGTCACTGGAGTACAGCAGCACTCTAGGCTTGGCTTTTCCCCTCAGATTTTATTTGAACTTGAAAGAGTGTAACTTACATTGGATAACTGCAGTGTCCCACTTAGATAAATGAAGTTATTGGCTCAGTGCCTATGAGCATTACCTAACAAAAACTTAATTAGGCTAGAATAGCAAGTACCGTTAAAGTTCATGTTTGCACATCAAGTGACTATTTCTAGACAATTCTTTTTTTAATCAGTGACCCAGCTTTCCTGTTAATTGTTCTGGGTTGTTGGTTTTAACTTTAGCACTAACATTTTCCAATTCTCAGGTATATCTTATGCATCTAATGCAACATTATAATGTCACTGTACATCAACGGTCTATGTAGAACCTGAAGTCTATTTTAATAAAGTTCTTAACTAGGACTCTTCTTTGAGGGCAACTTTTACAGCAGTATGGGTAAACAGTGTCTTCACATGAGCAGAAACAGACTATAGATTGGCATTCATATACTGTATGTACTTTGAAGGCATTTTTGAAGGACTCACAAACCACTGAGTCACACGAGGACTTCAAAAACTCTTCTTGTCTTGAATCATCCATAGATTAGCACTTTTATATTTACAAAGTAATCCATAACCAGGAAACAAACTTTAGTAACTGCTGTGGAGGTGCAACAGAATGAAAAGAGCCAAATAACTCAAATATTTGACTCAACATTGTGTAGACATGGACAGCATTTAGCATTAGGAGTGAGAAAACCATCTGTCAAATCCAGAGTTCCTAGGTCAATTTACAAAGTTTTTCAAAAAGTCCAAATGTGCATTGCTCCTTCTTTTAGGAGCAGCTTGCTGATGGTGGTCATACATGAACAGCAGCAGCTCTAAGTTCTTCCTCAGAACAGCGCCTTAGGAAAAAAATGATCACAGTTTTTTTTGGACTGGATGCAGCTGAAGCAATTGCCATCACTGTCAGACATACTCAACGCCAAAGGTCACCAGCCACTGAGGAGCCTTCAGGGTACATGCTTCTCACCCACGGCAGGTCACTGCCCAGTGCACTAATGGAAAACACCATAATCTTCGTTTTACTTCTATGCATGGAGAAGTGGCAAAGACAGGGCTCTTTCTCCCAGTTCAGCCACTGTGAAGGTGACCTCACATAGCTGTAAGAGAAGTAGCTGGGGAGGGATGGTCTTTTGCTGCCACAGCCACATCCAGCCAAGCTGCTTGATCAGAGTCCTGGAGCGAATGCAGCCAGACAGCCATCTAACAGTACCACAATCACTGTCACACTGAGCATTCTTGCCTTAAGCTTTTTAATAGATAGTTTATGGTCCAAATGATTCTGAGTGGGATTCTTTAAAAGCATGCTGTGTTGATTCAACTTCCCATTAAAACAAAAATCCTCCTAAGACTTCATGCAAGTTCAGTAGGAGCAGAATTAGGGCGAAGTGAAACACCTCTGAAGACCTGCCCTTCACACGCACTGAGCAAGGCGCAGTGGGGGAAAAGTGTTTTATGTTTAGATTGACCACTGCAGTGCCAGTTTGCTAGAGTGATTTTCTAAGGTGCCATCTTTACAGAACTGGTCTTTCATTCCCCCCCACGCACTTT
>JANRGW010035745.1:0-17789 GCA_024733675.1 Psilopsiagon aymara
AATGTCATGGGTTCAGCAGTAGCAGTCATTTTTCTCCTTCTTAGTAGTTGGTGCAGCACTGTGTTTTTGACTTGTGGAAACACAATTCTGCACCAACTACTAAGAAAGAGAAAAATGACTGCTACTGCTGAACCCATGACAGACCAGTACAGAAGTACATACTTTCTAAACATTTGTTGGTAACAAAAGTGGAACCTGCAACATCTTCCAGGATTAACTTAAAAAAATAATAATCCTGCCACTGGATTACTGGCAATGTGTATTTTGTCTGCATAACAGCATTTACATTATTGGCTAAGGAACTCCGTTATCTCCATAGCATGAAGGGAACGAGTGAAGGATTTAAAATAAGCAAAGGGTCATTAGTACACTTTTCCCAGTACCACTGCATTCTGAAAAATAGAGAAGTTATTGAGACTCAATAACTGCTTGCTAGTGCTTGGCAGCTAAATTCTGATAACACTGCATCAACAAATACTTACCCTCATTATGGAACTGCTTATTTGCTCTCCTCTTGATGCATTTATATGCTTTATCTTAGGTCTGCGGGTTTTGATCCTGTCTTCTGTGTCATTGTTTCTCCAAACATCTGAAAGCCATGATCATCCTACAGACCAGAACTGTGAATCTTACTCTTGTTCTCGCTCCCCTCCTATTGAAATCAAAGACAGAAGGAGAAAAAGGACCCACCCACCTTGGCATGCAGAAAATAAGACACCAGAAGAACTAAACAAATGAGGGAGAGGCTTGGGAAAAGTGCTCGATGGGCAGAGGAGGGTGTGCTGGAAATATCAGGCTGGCCCTTAAAAACCTCCAAGGATGGAAATTTCAGTCTTTCTGGGTAACATTTTTCTCTGATTATTTATGATAAGATTTTTTTTCCTTATGTGCAGTCAGAATCTCCCTTCTTGCAGTTAGTTCCAGAGTCTCTTGTTCTCCTGCCATGTGCATTCATGAAGATCCTTGCTGCATCGTCATAGCCTCCCTTCAGGTTTCAGGAGGCTGTTTAGAGTTCCCCTCTTGCTAAGCAGGTCACTTGTATCAAAATGGTCTTAATTTTATCACCTTGTGCAAAGACAAGGCATCTACTGTAAAGCTGAAGGTAGAATTGAAGTATTTGAATTGAAGTAAAAATGAGCTGAAATTTAGCCACCACAGCATATGAAAGCTATGCTGATAAAACATGCCTGCATCACACCTTAGTGGTCCCATAAAATTAAAGAACATTGGATGTAGGCTTCAGGCTGTAGTCCTCATCTTGAAGTTCTTTAACACCATGAGCTTTAGTGCACGTGTCTTGAAGGGAAATTTCTTAGTGTTTGTGTCATTTCTAGGTATTAGGGGGGAGATGTCTAAGAAAAAAATTATACTCCATTTAAACCACATGCTAAACACAGCTGTGCCAAATATGACTGAGGTCTTCACTTAAAATATAGATGACAAATGGATTCAGAGAACTTCTGTCCTGTTCACTGAAGTGGGAGAGCAGTCTTCAGAGATAGCAGACTATGGTTAGTGGGGTCTCATGCCCTAGATTAGCATGCAGCTGCCCTGCATCTGACTGGCCTCAGCATTTACTGTCACATTCTCTATAGCACAAGAAATTTATAAGGCTTTTTGTGCTTCAGCATCCCATTTGCTGTCTCGTTCCCTGTAACCTACTTCCACTGAGATGAAATGGACAGGACATTCACAGCACAGGGAGAGAGGAGGACATCTCTACTACAGCCTCCTTAAAACCTCACTCACTTATTGTCCAGAATATTTTACTGGTATCGGGCAAGCTGCTAGAGCTGACTGCAGCTATATTGGCTAGGAAACTTCTGGAAAAATCCTCCCATGTTTCCTGTGTGATTCCCCCTGCCCTTGCCTCAGGAACACGTGTTACATGGGGTCTTTCAGGCTGATACTGTCAATCCTGCTGCTGGATTTATTTTTCAAAATACTTATGTCTTCAAGAAGGAATATTTTTTTCCCATCTTAACCTTTGTCATCTTTTTTGGATCTAATGTTAATAAGTAATCTGACAAACAGTCCATAATGTAATAAAGGAGGAAAGGTTTTGTTCTCTCTCTTTTCAGTTTTTTTTAACTGTACTTCTTGCTGTAGTATGTCAGCGTGGTAAGTCTGACAGGCCATGAATGAAAAGGCAGTGTTCAAACCCTGAATTTTGTATGCAATTCTAGCACTAAATTGACACCTTTTACCTTCGAGCATCTATGAGCCATTTCCTTTTGAGTTCCCAGAGAAAACTTTGCGTTAAAATCCCTTTGGAGACAGGCCTTTCACACAACTGTTGAACAACTTGGTGAGATTTTGTCTTTGATCAAAGTTATTTCAAAATTTCATCCATTTCAGAAGTAATGCGGCAGTGGAAAAAGGGAACTTGGGAGCTTGTTCAGCCTTCACCCGTGGCATCATGGCATTCACCATATCTGAGAATTTCTGCACTTGTTTTTATGCTCCTCACTTGACTCTCTTCCAAAGTCATGGAGCTCCTTTGAAGCTTTTAGACTGAGTAGAGAATGTGCAAAAAATACTGGAGGTGATTATGTTTTGCATCAGTCATGAGTTCCTCACATCACTATATCCTCCAGGCTTGGAAGATGTGAAGACTAGATTCCAGGAATCCTTTTTGCTAGTCATCAAGGTGAGAACAACAGGAGCTGCTGAAGCCAAACACGTACCTGGTGTATTTCCTTCCCCACTCCAAGTTAAATAGAGGAGAAGGCAACTGGGTAATTTGTTTCAAATCATTAGTGCAGAGCATTATGCAGTGGCTAAATATGTGCTCAAAATTATTGCCAGGAAAGTTGCTTGAGCCTTCCTCCTGTTTCATTCTTCTGCAACCTGGAAGAAACTCATGCAGCTTGTATTGATGGCTCTTGATGTTCAATTGCTAGTAGCTTTCTGTTTAACAGTGGTTTTTTTAAATGAAGTAACCAATTGTTTCTAGCAGATTCTGCCTCAGGGTGCAGGCAGGTGAGCAGGCAGGTTCACTTCTTAGTTGTGTCCTCTCCAAGGCATGCTTTGCTGCAGGAAGCTCTGTTAGTAGTGCCAAAAGTAGATCTTCCCCAGGGTTACGTGGTTGCTTTGCTGCTAAAGATTCTGCCTTTTGGATTAGACATAAAACTGAGGTTCTGAAGACTTGCATATTTTTATAAGTGTTCCCTGACTCTCTTCTAGGTGCATTATAAAGAGTGCTTCGGCTTTGTTTGGGCAATACCAAGTACCGTGATGAAGTGCAAGTAACTCAATGGGATTTATACGAGCTTATGAAGCGGAGAATAAACCCCATAGTTTGCACAGTAAATCAATTTGTAAAGCGCTTTGGGATCTTTCTGGATGAAAGGCGCTATATAAATGTAAGCCATGACCATTCATCATTATTGAATATGAAATAGAGATATACACTCTATCAAGCTAGCAGCAATAGGCTCAGGCTCATGATTGCTCACAGGACCCAATCAGTCATCAGATCACGACATAATGCAGCTAAAATAAAAAAAGAAAACCCACAGCAAATCATTCCAAGCAATGCAATTAATGGACATCCAGTATAAATAGTGGTCCCAGGCAGGGAGACTGGGCTTTTCCTGAGCAGTAGAGTTGATGCCAGAGCCATACATTGTAAAAGGGAATGACTGATCTAGGGTTAGCAGGGAAAGGAAAGATTCCTCTCCAGCAGTACACCATACAGATGCTCACTTGAGCTAGACTGAAAAGACATTGTGTCTGTGCTTTCCAGAACTGGCTTTTGTTTTTCCATTTGGGAAATGGAACAGAAAATGTTTGGGTTTTTTTTATAGAAGATGTTAGCCTGTGTTTTGCATCACAGAGATGCTGTTCAGTTTTTGCACCAAGATGCAGCCCAGCCACCTAACCCTGTCACCTAACCTTGGTTGTCATCTGTAGCACATATGGCTCTTTCAATGCAATATGCACAAAAATGTGCAAGAATGTGTAGGATGCAAAGATTTGGACCAGCCTGTCCCTTGCATGCCAGGATGTATGATTTGTTTCTGCTGCTCATCATTGGAGTCACTGACTGCCATAGTGTACTCTATTTAATGCCAAATAAGTTGAAGCATAGGCTGCTCCAGTACTGTGCCTGAAGAGCTGAGCAAACTGAGGGCTTTCTTCACTTGTGCAAGAGTTCTTTCTGTCTGTATACTTGTCTTCTGAGGGAAGGCAGTACCTGGTATGAGCTTCCCCTCCTCCCCCCTTGAGCTGTGCTGATGTGTCTGTCTCTCAAGCAGCTGTCATGCTATGGGATATAATATTCTGCTCTCATTTTCTGTTTGTTTGCTATTACAAAAGAGAGATTGAAATTTAATAAAATATAAGGTAGGGGGGTGAAAATTGGAATAATAAAGTGGGGGAGGGGATCAGTGATCCCGTTACGTAAAACCTGTCTTACTGCAGGTCAGCTTAAGAATGGAAAACTCTCTTCACCTATTCTACTGCCATGGTCACCAAGCAGTAGTCTGCAGATTGCATATTGTCTATATATAGTGGTCTATACATAGTGCCCTATATGGTCTCCTGCAGCAGTCTTAATCTCAAAAGGTGCAGCCTAACATTTTCTGGAATTGCTAGGTGGAGCAGATTCAGTGTCTCGGACACCCCTTCTGCCAGAGGCGGTACTATTGCAGTTCAATATTCCATCAGAAGTATGACTGTAGGATTGGGAGATGAAGGATCCTGAACAATCATCCTGTAGTTCTGGTAAACCTTGTGCACAAGACCCTCTGTCAGTCATCAGTGTAGATGTCTTCACTCACACTTTCCCATAGCTTTCAAATCATGTGTGTGCTAATAGCAGATGAAACTCAGCTACCGCTTGGCCTCGTCAAAGTGAGGCAAAACCCCCAGCAATTAGAAGGATCATATCAGAGAGGTTATGGAAATTAGCTGCAGTCCTGAAGTGTATTGCTTGGTGAGGTGTTTGGCTTGTAACATAAGTAGCCTGGTTATTAGTAAGAGGGAAAGAGTAAGTAAATCTCTAACCCGTCTGCCCTCAGGGGAAATTGAATTCCTGCCCCTTCCACACCATGCCTTTCAGTGGAGATGGGAAGGATGTCTGTGCTGCTTCTATTTTGTTCATATGTGGGTGAATCTCTTGGTCTCCCCTGCCTCGGAGGGTTATGTCACAGGCCAGCGGCAAAGCTCATGCAAAGCCTTCTCAGACTGAATTGAGTCATGATCACAATGAGCAGTGTGGATTGAGCAAGCCATTAGCATTTTCTCTTCGGAGTTAATTAATTGGCAAATACCCATTCTATGAGTATGTTTTCTCTTAATTTTTCCTACCTTCTTCAGGATGGAAATAACTTGCAAGGATCTTAGCTGTAGTTTTTTCTCTTGTGCTTGAAAGTGGTGCCATTTCAAACAATCCCATAAACTTGTGTTTGACAATACGTGTTCCAGGTCTTTTCTGGTTTCCCATGCCACACACCTTTAAGGTGCATCTCAGATCTGTGCTCCATGCATGAAAATTCTCATTGATCTGCAGACTGTTGTTTTCCAACTCTGAAATTCTTGTCTTTGCATCACAATGTTGCAATTACATTGTTATTTCTAGCAGCAATCAATACCCTTTCAGTCAGGCTTTTAATAACTTCTTGATTAAATAATTAGTTAATGCAGCTAATTTTATAGGTTCTTGATTAATTGATTAAGCAAGTAATGTTTTTTGCGGTACTTCTAAATGTAAAGTGTGGTGCAAGTACTAAGCAATAGGTTATTACTAATTATTGATTTTGTTTTAATACTGTCCTGATCAGCCAAATCCTACCAGATAGATTATTCAGATTGAACAGTATAATACTAGATCTGCAATGGAATTCTTTCAGTTTGCATGAGTACTTGAGTGTGTTGTTGCTTTGAGTGGATGTTAGTTATATCTAAGGTCAGAACAAACAGAATAGATATCATAAATGTATTTTATTACACAGAGATAGTATGCACAAGATAGAGTAACATAAAAAGTGAAACTGGTAAAATTATCAACTCTCCATTAAAACTGCCATGTTTCAGAAACCTGTTGGCAGTATCTGCTTCTACAGTTATATGCATCTGTTGTTTAGGTTCTTTGCTTTCTCCCTCTGTTCATTCAAACTCAGAGTGAGAAGATGGGGTTGGGGGGGTGGGCACACATGCACACTCAACTCCTGGTCTTTCATTCACCCCTCAGACCCTGGCCTCTGCTCTGGACCTGGTGTTTGGAACCAGATAACTTTGTTTTGCCCAGAGTTAGAGATTGTGGTGCAACAATTAGTTCCTTATGGTTCCTTTGACTCTGGTAATAGATATTTGTTCTTTGTTCACTCACCCCACTAGACCCCAGATGATCAGTCTGTCCTTCTACATCTGGTTCATGAGGCTTCAGAGAAAGCAAAAGTTGTGGCATCTTACACAAAATGTGTAAGCCACAGATACTGAGCTGGGGAAAAAGTAAAGTAGGAGGTGGAGATATATGATTATGCCTAAGTACCTCCTAAATTGTTGCAAGCAAATTCAGACACCCCCACAAATCATGTTTTCTGTTCTGCTCACGAAGTTTGTTTACTGCCCCTGAGTCACAAACTGCATGCTATTTTTTGATCTTGCTAAGGCATATTGGAAAGTGAATGTTGTTTTTGAAAGAACTGTGGGCTAGAATCCACGTGACTAGAGAGCAGTGCTGCAGAATAGGACCTGGGGGTCCTCACAGACAAGCTGAAGATCAGTCAGTGGCTTGACTTTTGAGGTAGTGAAGGTTGAGTGCATGCTAGGTTGAGTTGTCAGGATTGTGTTGAGCAAGTTGAAGACTGATTATTCCCTTCTATTTAGCAATTGTAAGCCTGTACCTGGAGTCCTGTGCCCATTTTTGGGCTGACTGGTATAGGGAAGATACTGACAAACTGGAGCAAGTCCAGTGTATGGTTAAGGGACTGAAGCACATGAAATAAAAGAAGAGACTGAAAGACCCCAGTTTATTCAGCTGAGGATGAAAAAGCTAAGGGACATCTAATGGCCTTCAACTGCCTACGAGGTAGTTAAAAAGAAGACAGAGACAGTTTCTGTTTGGAGGAGCACAGCAGAAGGATGAGAGGCAATGAATACAACCTGCAACAGGGGTATTATAACAGTGTGGACAGAGAGGCTGTCTTCTTCAGAGACAGTCACAATTTGCCCTGAACAGCCTGATCTGTGTTGAGAGTTGGGCTTGGTTTGAGCAGGGACTGGGACCAGATGACCTCCAGGGGTCCTTTCCAATCCTAATTCTGTGATTTTAAATGTGATCTGTAAGACAGTTAACGCTACATTATGCAGTGAGTTAACCTGGAACATGGCAGTCCAAAATAAAACTAGTTCCTTGCTTCTTCAACTGAATCAGAAGCATCTCCTGAAGAAACATCTCCCTTCATGCAACAGACCTTTTGTTTGGTATTACACTGTAGGTGTTTCCTGATAGATGATTACATGTGTATGAGCTGCCCTTATAGATCTAGCTAATGATGAGTTTCAGTGGCATTAATTTAGGTCTAGAAGAGGCAAGTGTTCCCCTGGGGTTTATTTGCACTTGATAACTACCTTGGAGAACTGAGCAGCATAAATGGGGGAGGGATGGAGGGCATAATCAGAGGTTGAAGTCCTTGCTCTGTAAACTGTCCTACTGAACAGAGAATGCTGTGGATGTTGGCTTGCAGTCAAACATTGTTTAACGTCTAGATTGTTTCCATGCAGCTTTATTCTGTCAAAGGGAGTATCAGAGTACCACAATCTTTCTTTAGTTCTCCTGACTGAGAGAGCTTTTAGAAACAGAAATCTTGAAGGATTTCGTGAGGTTAGTGCTTAGTTTCAGGTAGCATGAGAAATGCATTTATATGCTATTTTTGTGAGCCTATTTCTGAATGTCTGCTTATTTTTTCTCATTTTATGCTTACCGTTTTTAGAATAGTCTAGGTAAGACTTGATCTTCTGTCAGCTGTGACAAGCAGTACATACCTTGTCTTGGGATATTCAAATTACTCATTGGTAAAACTTCCCGGGGGGGGGGGGGGGGGGGGAGCATGTGCTTCAGTGAAACAAGTTACCCACAGATACTGAATTGGAAGTTACCAACAGTCAGCTAGACAAGGGCACAGCTGACATGTTCTAGTGGTAGTAGTAGTGCCTGTACATGTCCGGACTAGGTGTCCTCCAAGGGTTCCTTCCAAACGAGTTGATGGCTCTCTGCATCAGGACAACTCTTCCCCTCTCAAGATGTCTCTTCTCACAGGAGCAGCAGAGCTGTGCAGAGGGTAGTCAGGTGTCTTCCATCAAATACAAGCTGCAAGGACCTCGTGGGCTGAGACAAGTGCAGTGTGCTGCCCCTTGGGGCTGGGCTGGGCTTACTTGAGAAGATGCGGTGTGAAAGGACTTTTATCTGCTTTCTGCTGTGGAGCTGGTGGCTTGGTGCATCTACATATGGAGACCACGAGGATGTCAAATGCTGACATGAACATATTGTGGCCACGGGATTTGACTCAGGTTGGCTGGGTGATCCTGTTGTGCTATGTAAGTATATGTGCGCTGGCATGACAGAGTTATGAGGCAATCAGTTTGCATTGAAATACATGCCATGCTTCCTAAACCAGCAACTGCATTGGGAAGCTCTCTCCAGGTAATTAGTTCAAAATAGTCTGGAATAAATTGCTACTGGTATGTCTACACTCCACCCTCAGCCCTCAGCTGGAAATCATCTTGTATCACATTTTAAGGGAAAAGGTCCGACTTAGACACTGCGCAGAAGCCAAAGCTTTTCTATGCCACATAGTATTTCTGGAATAATGAAGTTATTGCTCATAACTCAGAACCTTTTCCATTTATACCACAGCTCTTCCGACAAAGATAAATTTTATGCCCACTTCACATATTCCTTGGCTATGCCCTGAATGATCCTTGAAATGAAGTCCCGGGGCACCCCATACCCTAACAGGCTGTGTAGCCTGTTCCAGGATGTGCTCTGGGCTTTTGGAACTTTGTTCACTGGCATTCTCTTGTCTCTTTCAGAAGCTTGCCATGAGTGATGGTAAGGTCTGTTCTTGGTGTAGTGTGATAAATGCATCCGATCTGTTGCCCTCAGCTATATACCACTGAGATTATTTTATATCTATTGCAAATATGTCCAGTAAAAAATTGTAGTTACAGTTATATACAGGAAAGCCAAACATACTACAGTGTACTACACTCTGCGATACACAGGTATCTCAGAACATCCTGCATTAGCCCACTTCCCAGGGCACTTCAGTGTTGTGAAAGTTTGGGGAATGTTTGTGTTTTCTTTATAAAGTTAATCTTTTTTTAAAAAAAAGAACCTAATTTGCCTCTGATATTGTCAAAGAGGGGGTTGTACATGCAGTAACTTTTAGCACAACTGGACGAATTGCTACGTTTCAGCTGAGCTGTGGGAAGACCTGTGTGCACAACTAGCCTGCAGCAGACATGGGGTAATTCCACTTAACACTGTCTTC
Source organism: Psilopsiagon aymara (assembly GCA_024733675.1). Classification (NCBI taxonomy): domain Eukaryota; kingdom Metazoa; phylum Chordata; class Aves; order Psittaciformes; family Psittacidae; genus Psilopsiagon; species Psilopsiagon aymara. The sequence goes on from JANRGW010035745.1 coordinate 9,501, forward strand.
TGCTAGGTTAAGTCAAATGACTTTGTATTTATCACATGCCAGGAGCATGCATGTGATCAATTTTCACAGTAAGATTATATGTTATTACTTCTTAAACCTCAGTAGCTTAATCCTCTATCTGAGCCCTAAAGGCTGTTTGCATACCTTGAATAGGTATCTTCCTAGGTATTTTTATAAAGCCAGAGTGCACTGGTAGTCACAGTAGCACACTGCACTCTCTGGAATGCTCTGAAGAACCTACAGCTCATGCCCCTGCTAAGAAAAGCCGCCTTTGGAAATCTGTGTGAGAGCAGTCCAGGCCTCTGAAAGTTCCCAAGCATGAGTTACTTCCTCAAAACAGCTGGATTACCTCTGCCATTGCAACAATCGCAGTTTAGTTGTGACTAGAGTTGTTGACTTAGATCTGTCTGGCTTCTATGATAATTGCAGAGGTTATTTTGAAATAACTCACTTGCAAATGCATCCTGGCTTGCTTAGATACTTAAAATGTTACAGAATTTTAATTACTAGGGAATTCAGTCATTGTCATTCAAAATAATCATTGTGCTTTGGTTTTCCATTGATAATGGACTTTGAAATGGTCTTTAACTTATAAAGAAACCAATCAGAGGCTTGGGATTAATAAAGCACTCAGTGAGAAGTGCCTACTGAATGCGTCTGCATCAATTTGACCAACTTCTAAGATAGCTAAGTTAAATGGACACACATTTGTCTGTATGTAGGCAAGGCCTCAGATATGGTAGAGTTAATTCTAGAGGTAGTTCAAAAAGTGGACAACCCTGCAAGAGAACAAAGTTTCTCACCTTCTAACTGACTCTGCTAAAAAAATCACCAGTGACAGCACAGAACTGCATATCCTCGGCTTTCTGGGTGAGAACTATGAGGATGTAGCCCAGTTAGGACATAAAATGTGCCCTGTGATGGCTGAGTCTTTACCAGCAGGTGGCGCAGCCAGAGGAAGTGCTGTGATTGATGTTTTTCCCTGTAACCGCGCGTGGAAGGGAAAACAAATCAAAAAGTGAGTAAGTTTGTAAACACACCTCATGCCTGAGCTGTTCAGGCTCCTGAACAACCACATCATAACTGATCTAATACAGTCTTCCCAAATTAACGCCTCTTCTGGTTTGCTAAGGAGAACCTGTAAGGCTCTAATACTAGTCAATTGGACAGTGCTACACACACAACAGCTGTAAACATCTTTAGTCAAGAAGCATCTCTATGGAGACTACAGGTTCCACCATGCAATAGGGAAGACTGTTCAAATAAAGGTGACTTGTTTGGTGGGATTTGTAGTGCCCGGGATCTGTGCCACGGCACAGAAGAGGAGTGTGTGAAGGCCACGCTCCGCTAATGGGAATTAGGAGCTTATCTTAAGCTCCCAGCAAGTTGCCCTCATTCGGGCAAAGTCTGGGTGACCTCAGTCTGAATTGTGGAAGTTGTTCCGCCTGGTTTCCCTTTCTCCTAGCTACTGTTTAGTACTTGAGACGGCTCTTGCTTGCCTTCGTGGGGACTGAGGAACCTGTGCTCTGTGTGTGTGAGCATGCATATGTGTGTGTCTGGCTGCCTGTCATTACAGCAGTAATGGAAATACTGCACGGATCACAACTCTCAATTAGCTCCTCGGGAGATTGCTGTGACAGCCAGTTACTGAACAGCAAAGCCTGAAGGAATGAATTAATTTGTAGTACACGGCAGTTAGAGTCATAGTGCTAGCGATGGAATAAGACAGCAGTAGACCCTTATTAGGTTCAGGCTATGTGATGCAAGAGACTGTTACCTGGGGGATGTCCCTCTTTCTCTATCATGCACCCCTAGGGTTAGGAAGGATCTTGGCCCATGAGTGAATGAGTTTAGAGTTCTCAGTTCAGTCCTTGGAGTCCCTGTCTGCCTGAGGCTGTTTGGCAGCCAGCAATGGGCTTTCATTCAACACAGACAAGGGCATGCTGCTCTCCTCCTGCTTGGAGCCAGGCCAAAACCACGAAGTGAATGGTATTCAGGGGAGGAAAGGCTATATTTCTGTCCTCTTCAAACAGCATCTCTCTTCCTTATTAGTTCAGATAGCTGTATATCACAGAGGGTATCCTAAGACTGCTGCACCAGGGGATACTAGTGTCTTGCCTTTGCAGTGTGACATTTATACACAGACATAGAGGAGCAAATTGTGCTCAGTGAAGCGTTCCCAGAATAACTGGGAATCTTCATAGATGGCCTGAAGTTCGCTTCTGCCCACAAGCAGCCACACTTTCCCTGTACCCTGAGGTACCACACTATGGCCCAGCAATACAAATTTGGCTTTCCACTTTCTCATTTTTCAGGTCTGCTGTCCAGAGATTCAAAAGTCTGCAGAGTCTTATCCTGACATTCACAAAGCTGAATACAAAGCAAAGTCTTGTCTTTTATCAATTACATAATGACTTTCTCTTAAAACTTGTTTAACATATTTAATAGAGATGGCTTCTTCGTGTGCAGAGTGGGTTTGTCGCAGTGGGCCACCAGCCTTTCTCTCCCTTTGACCAACCACCTACTGAGAAGCAGTGCGAGTCAGTAAAGTTTTGGGCATGCAGCTTGTTTTAACTGGTATAGATCTGACCTCCAGAATTGTGATGTGCAGAGCTGGGAAGAAGTAACATGGAAATAGAGGAATGTTCTCAGAGTAATCCTTGCAGAAGATAAGAAACAAGAAAGGAATATTTCCTATTGACTGTTCCTGTAGAGACCAGGTGCTTGAGAACAGAACTCTACTGTGCTGTTCTGGTGGGCTGAGGAATATGCTGAATTCCATGTGGGAATAAACTGCCTGTGTCTTAAGGTTCTTATGTTCTGGAAAGAAAGACGTCCAAGTGGAAAAGAGAAATAGTTCCAAGAAGAAAAGAGGAATAGTTCACTGACAATGCAACCCCTAAAGGTGGTTGTTCTCTGTTTATCTGCTAAAAGGGAGCAGCACCAGCAAAGCCCTTTTATGCCATCCTGGTCTTCAGACACAAGAGAAGTCTTTTCTTTTGAAGGAATTCCCAAGAGAGTAATTCAGTCTGTGGACCCTGCATTGTCAGCCAACAAATGGAGAAGTTACCTTTGTTGACAGAAAGCAGGAAATCAAGTCCAAGCTCCTCTTGGCACTGGTATCCTCATAACTTGCAATTCAGCAAAGTGGCTGTAAAAAGGTTTGCAGCTCCGGCAGTGCTTCTGCTGTGGGCAGTATTGCCTCAGTGTGCTTTTGTGTCTCTTCACATCAGAGTGTGAACAGAAGATGTTGTCTGAACAGCTGACCTTTTCCTTTTCACGGTCTGTGGCTCTTCCTTGATCTTTGTGTCTGCTGCTTGTATTAACTGTCTTCTTGTCCCTTGCTGCACATTCTGGCCAGTAAGTGGTGCTCCCCCCTTCCTTCCTGCAGCTTCATTCTTTGTGCAGAGCTAAGAAGTGCTGACATGCATTGCTGTGGCTTTCAGGTATGTCTCACCCAGACAGTACGTCATTCTTTGATGTAGTGTATTGATACAATAATGCTATTTCTAACTTGAACCCTAATGGTGTGTTTTTAATGACATCTTCCTGGTATTGTCCCATTGTCCATACTGGAGATTTTATGTACTGCTACAGAGGTCCTTGAATAGGATCCTCTGTTGCAGGCCACCAGAAGAGATGGGCCCCAATTGGGTTTTCATGCATAATATTGAAAGTGAAAAGGAGGACGTTTATGTGGCTGGCATGGCTATAAGGAAACTAGAAATCTGAAGAAAATGAGACCTTGGGGTACAGCATTTTTGTTTGGATCTACACATCCCAGTTCAGTATTCTTGCCAACTAAAGGAACATGTTTCTTTGCAGCGATACGTGAATTGATTGGGATAAGCGATGGACCTTTTCCACTGGCCCTTTACAGCCAGGCTCTTTTTAGCAATGCAATCCCACTGTGAATTCTGATGGCCATAGTCCAGATTTTTCCAGTCTTGATCACTACTGTGCTGGGGTTTTTTGCCTGGTTATAAATGATGGCAAAGGGACTAAGGCAGAAGTAAATCTAGTCTTCTATTTTGTCCTTAAGTGATGGTAGAGTTTTTAAAAGTAGCAAATAGCTACCCAAATGGTTTTGTTACAGAGACGGGGAGTAAAATGTATATGAAGAATAGGGGGGAAGAAATGGACCAAAAGAGGTGAGGCAAAGAAGATGGGAGTACAGAAAGAGAGGAAAATTGATAAATAAAAAAAGGAGAAGTGACTAAAGCAAGAGAGGAGAGAGGGAGATTCTCTCCTGATTAGAATTCATGAACTCCATTCTTACATTAAGTCTATATATGACACCTGGCCTTTAATGTGAAGCTGCCTACGAGCATTAAAAATTAAAAGCAGAAGGTAGGATCCATCCATCTCGGGCAGCGCTGCTCCCCTCCTATCTGAGCTCTGCACAAAGCTATTACACATTGATAAATTATTTGGGGTAATAGCTGAGATATTACATTGTTTCTGAGTGAAGGTAAAATCTCTCCATGACATGGGCATTTATCAGGAGCGCATTTCATCCTATTTATTATGGCCGAGACGAGATCGCAGGCTGCGGGCAGAGCTGGCATGTCGTGCTGATCACCTCCCCCATCGCCTCCCTTCCCTCTGTCACTTGGATGATGGGATATTGATGGAGCTCATGACAAGTTAATTATTAACTAAAGATATGCAGTTCACCTCTGCCAGGGGAGGGGGCATAGAAGAGAGCAATGATAGTTCTTAAAAAAATAAATATATCCATAGTATCTCAGGATTCTTCTCTCCACCTTTATCTCACTTCTATCTGTGGTATTTTACAACCCGCCAAATACATCAGGTAGGTTATTTGAATTCCAGTATGGTCTAGAAGGCCAATAGGAATGGAAGAACCTCTAAGAACTTAAGGTCTTGTTCAAGAAAAGTTTCCACAAAAGTTTCTCTCCATTGACTTAGCATTGGAAGTAAGTAGGAGCAATTTTCACTGTCCCCTGAGTAACAATGGCTTCTCTACCTCTTGAAAGGGCCAGAAAACAGACTCACAGAATTTTGATTCTGTCCCATAAATGAATGCTATCTTTCTTTGTAAAGAAGGGATATCCTGACGTCCTCTGAATATTTTAGCTGTTCCTTTCCACTGAGTGCTGGATGTTCCCCTGAAGGTTAGCTGGTTTTGCAGGACATAGGGAAGAGGGCAATGGTCATAAAAACAATGCTTGCTTGCTTCTTCATCTGAGCTCCTAGGTTAAACAAAATGAGTTTGCAATGAATGATGGACTGTGTCATATTTGCACCCTGGTAATCTTGCTCACTGAGGGAGACAGCTGCTGTATGTGAACCTTTGGGTTATAGCATCAGATACACTTAGGTACAACAAATGAGTTGCTCAGTTGATTGGCTGTGCACTGAGGAGTCCTTCAGTCAGCAGCATTCACCTTGCAGTAACAGAGCCAGTCAGTACTACCTCATGGCTCTGTGCAAGGAGTTAGTGTCTCAGCCAAACTAGTGCCTTACTTACTTTGCAGAGAAAATGGCAGAGACTTGGGGGGGGAAGTTTTCCTGTTGGCAGTCTCATCAGGAAGGCTGAGGTGCAAACAGTCCTCTAACTCTGCAGTTTGTTGACTAGGTTGGAGACAAGTCAGTAAAAAGGCATTCAGTTGATGGAGGTAACTAGTGTACCATTATAGGCTAAGCTGCTTCTGGTTTGTCCATAAGGTGTCTTAGCAATTATGTTGGTCAGGTAGTTCTAGAAGAAAGGAGCCACTGCTGTAAGCCACCGTGACAGTGGCCATTTAGAAAATAATTGCAAGGGAAAAAATCACAGTCTAACAAAGGAGTTACATGTACTCTCCATATGGTCTATCTCCATATGGTCTATAGTAAGACCTGCCTAGTGAATTTTCACACTTGAGAGTCCTTCAGGAAAAACTTAGTGTGTTTGCTTTTTGAAACCCAAGATGCTCTAGGCACCAGTTTAAAACTACAAGCGTGCTGAATTTCATGCTGGTTGGATTTGAAGCATTTAGCTCATTTAGGCCCTGTCTACCTCACTTCCCTGAAGAAAGCATAAGATTATTACTTCAGGATTATGGCCCGTAACCTTTGAAATTTTTCATAAAATGAAGTTTCTGCTTTTGTCCTGCTTGTGTTTTCAAGTGCCACATCTGACATGCCAAGTCAGCTGGGACCCAAAGGTAAAAGCAATAGGTCTCCCCTGGGCTTAAAAAAGCCCCACAAGATTACTACCTAGTGTTTCTGCAACAGACTGGTCTCCCCAGAGAAAAACTTCAAATACTTCATTCTTTTCAACCTGAAGTATTCTCAAACTTATGAAAGCTGCTGTGTGTTCTCTATTCCGTTCTATTTCAATGCTCTTGCACTGAAGTTGCTGTGTATAAAAGTAAAACTTTCAGTTTTCATTTGCTTCAATTTTGGCTTTCTGAAATCTCTGAAGATCTAGCTGCTTGCTGTCAAAGGTATGAGAAGAAGAGATGGGACTGGAATCCCAGGTACAGATAAAGTGAGCACAGTCTGAAACATGGTGGTAGATTAACTATCTGAACTCCAAGTAAGAAACTGCCCATCGCTCCAGTAAGGCTAATCTCTCTGTCCTTGTCTGGTCATAGTGATCAGTTTGCCCTCTACTTAATATAATGAAATATATAATAAAAATATATTAACAACTGTGAACCACCCTCATCCCCTTTCCAAAACCCTCTGGGATCTTCCAAGGGTAAAGGATGTGCAGTATACTCACCTCGAAGAAAATGCACATTCACTACCTTTAAACTTCAATTGCACCCCTTGTCTTTGCCGGTTGCTTCTCTTGCAGCTGCTTTTTAGTCTGGGCTTTGGCCTGCAGTCCCTGTCTGCAGAGTGAAGCTGTGTTGACATCACTGGCAAAATATTAATGGTGTAATATCCGTTGGACCTATTTGTCTTCCAAAGACACCTTTCTGGTGAATTTTATGATAACCACATCAGGCTTGTAAAACTTGTAAATTTGTGTTCAGGAGGTTTGGGCACTTGTGCTGTCTGTGACTCCTTCAAGGCAGAGACTCCATCATTGTTTCCAAGCAGCCTGCCCACCTACTGGTTTTGGTAATGACAGTGCTTATAGCTTTTCTCTAGTTTTTTACTTTACCTGGACTTTTCTCCTAAACACCTCATAAATCAAGTTGTAGTTAACTATTCAAAGAATGCCTCTCACACTAACAAAGGTAGTAATAGGAGTTCACTGCTACCCTGTTGTTCATGTAGTACACAGTTCGATAGTAGCATGAATAAGGAGGCAATGGAGATGGGATTGCTCTGCTTGAACTTGGAGATCATTATGTTTATAGAAGCAGCATTGAAAGCTCGTATGAAAAAGGCCTGTACTGAGAGACTGTAATATGAATAACTTTTGTTGAGGTCCATCTTCTCATTTGTAAAAGTGCCTATCCATAACATTCATGTTTTTCTGGCATAAAGATGATGATGTGTGGTTATACTACCTGCTGGCTACAGAAATATAAGAAATATGAGTTATATTTATGCTAGCTTTACTAGAATTAGCTCAATTTTGAATGTGGCTCAGTGTGATTTAACTGAACTGTATGTAGGAGAGTGTAGTCAGGATGGTTGTAGAGATGTCACAGGGCACACAGTAGCAGCAAATCAGACAGATACCATTCACCAGAACATGGCTCCTTCACAAGAGCTAGAACTGAATGTGCCGTTTAACCAATGTTGTGTCTTGTAATATGTGATAGAATTTACACTGAGTGTAAGCTGTGTCATGCAAGCAGCCTATTTGTTCAGCGAGGCTTTATGGCTGTGCTGCCCTATATAGGAGGTCATGTGCTGCTGTGATGTGTCACATCTGGCATCCTTTACTAACCTGATACCATGTCTTTTGCTGTGACTGACACAACATAGGTTGAGAAGGTGCAGGGACTCCTGGCAGGGTATAGTTAAGAAACAGCTGGACTGTGGGGTCACATCTGCTGAGACTGTATATGTAGAAATTGACTTCTTGTCCAGGTGTGTGTCCACACCAGTCAACATAAGTCTAGCTATGTCCTTATACATGCCTTATCCTTTTCAATTGTGCCTAGCTCCTGGCATTAGTAACAGCTGAGGTGAAGTTTGCACCAGCTAAGTACTTTGTCATCTTTTAATTTTAGTGAATAGCCCCTTCTTTTTATAGAATCATAGAACAGTCAGGGTTAGAAAGGACCTTAAGATCACCTACTTCCAACCCCCCTGACATGGGCAGGGACACCTCACACTAAACCATGCCACCCAAGGCTCTGTCCAACCTGGCCTTGA
>JANRGW010035745.1:17889-29324 GCA_024733675.1 Psilopsiagon aymara
GTCCCTCTGGATGGCATTCCTTCCCTCCAATGTATCAACTGAACCACCCAGCTTGGTGTCATCAGCAAACTTGCTGAGGGCACATTCAATTTATATTCTAGTTCTAGACTATTGTTGATAACAGGCCAATTCCTGGCTTGTCTGTTCTCGTATTTTATTTCTTCGAATTCTCGGCAATTTGCTCTGCATGCTTTTCTCACGTATAAAGGGAAGTAGGAGAAACCTAGCTGGTCTGTCTACTGTGGTACCTTTTGTCTTCTGTATTCCCTGAACTAACTGGCAAAGCCACTTAATTCTTCAAGTCTTTCCTTGTGATCCACTTCAGTATTTTGACGCTTATAGGGAAAAAAACCCCAGGTGTCAGTAGGAAACCTGATACTTATTAGTACTTATTTGTCCTACAAGTTTTTATTGAAAGTGTTTCTTTATATGAGGTTATCTTAAAATCATCTACTCACTTGTGGCAAGTCTGTCTCTGTATATCATCTCCTTTCTGTCACTTACTTCAGTCTTGCCTGTTGTTTCACCTGAGTCTTCATATGGATTTAGGTGGTAAACTGAATAGTGAGACCTTCAGACCTCTGTGGGAGGTGTGGTGGCTTTGGGTGGTACTGTAAAATAAATCATTCCTACTAATAACCAGATGTGGTCTAGGCCAGAAATGTTGCTGCTTTCCAAATGTGGCGAACACAGCACAAATGCTGCAAGCCATGACATACCACTGTGCTTGTCCATATGCATGCAAGCATTGCACACACATGCACCTTCCCCCACCATAGCATAAATGGAAGATCTTATTCCATATGCTCCCAGGTCAACCCTGAGAAACAGTTGAAGCAGCTCAGAGAAGCACACAGAAACTTAAAGAGTTAATCCCACAGTAATTGGAAGGGGGTGTGTGTGAACAGCGTAATAGAGGGGTGAAGAGTTCCCATAAGCCCATTGCCTCAGCTCAGAGAGCCTGCTAAGGGGCAGTGGTCAGAGAGAAACAGAAGGAGAGAGAGAGATATCAAGTGTAGTAATCAGAATGAAAAATGGAGCTCCGGTTACTTTAAACATGAGCTAATTTATCACAAGAACGAGTGGATAAGTAGCTGAGTTTCAGGCGCTCAGTAAGTTCCCCGTTCTGCTCCAAAAATTATTCCACCCCTGTCTCCATGCTCCCATAAATCATCCCCTTCTTCACTTCTGCTCCGATTACCAATTACTCCTGCCTACTGCTTTCCCCTGCCCGACACAATCTGATGGGGCCCTGCCTTTTAATTTTACGAATGCTTTTTTTCTGCTTGCTTCTCAGCTTCCCGTCCCTGCTCATCCCCTCCCCAGGTTCTTTCTGCATCTTTGTTTCCCCTTTCCCTCCTCACCTACTTTTTTCTTTTTTTTAATTTGAAGAACGGGAGGGCAGTAATGCTTTTTGGCACCTCCCCCCATGAGGTTGAATGAGCTGAAGGAGAGGAATAGAAATTAATTATTTTCCCCAAGCTGAACTCTCTTTGGGTTTGTGATTCCTGTCCCTAAGCACATGACAAATTCTAGATCCAGTGCAGCTGTACCAAAGGTGAAAGTCTTGTTCTTGAAAGGATGTGTTGCTTTTTGTTGAGTCTTTGAAGGTAAACATAGGGTTTTTCCAGTTTTTCCTTTTTCTTTATTGTACACCGAGGGGTTTTTTTGCATAGCTGCAGGCAGGAGAACTATAATTTCTATTGCAGTGTGTTGTTTTTCTGCATATGCTTCACTACTGCTAATGTTTGCACTTGAGCAGTTCTAGCCTGGCTGTCACACAAATATGGAGACGCTGATGTGGACCCAAACTCTGAGAATTTTGACTAGATGCACAAAAGAAACTTTTGTTGCCTTCCTTGATTCCATACACCAAACCAGCCTAAACCAAGCTCGCTGTAATAAGCAATTATCAGCATTAGGAGAATGTGTTGAATTTACTGATATAGCTGTACCTCTCTAATATTAAAACCTTTGATACTACTTATGGATGGTATTCTAGTGTAATGTAAGTCTGGTGCATTATTTAGATGCTGTATGGATATGCACATGGATTGCATATGTAAGAATCCTGAAACTGTATTTCAAATGTCAAAGAATTGGTGTGCAATATTGCATTGTTTTGCTTATGTATTGTTTCACAATATAAATTATTGCTGAGTGTTTGTACTAGCTGCAGTTCGAGCACTTGAAATCACTGTGTGTCATGTTTATCAGTTCAGCATAGAGGCAACAGATGTGTTTGATTTCACTAAAATAGTTTTTGTAGGCTTCATTAATTGGTTCTTAAATAGCCTGTGGATCTTAAAAAAGGTTCAGGAGTGCTAACTTGCACAAATCTAATAGATGCTGGCAAATCCTAAGTTGGAAGAGCCATCCCAGCTGAAGAGGAAGGTTTACTCAGGTCATCAGTCTAACTTAATGTGCACAGAGCTGTTATTTCTACCTGTAAGATATTCAACCAAGTTGTCATGAGGCTTACTGAATCTGAAAAGACAAAATTCCCTTGCCCTGCTGAGAACAGGGTAGGCAAAGTGACAGCTCTGCCTGGTATGCTGCAGAGAAAGCAGCTGTCCAGAGCTGATTTTTGTGCAGAATAATGGATGGAGGAGATGGATTACCAGGTGATAAATCACACAAAGGAATCGACTGGTGCCAGAACCCATGAGCAAGGAGGTAGCTGGCATGCTCTACAGTGAGTATGGCCATCTCCATCTGAGGAGCAGTAGCCTTTATGCATGAGTTAACAGGAGTTAATTATAGTGCAGCTTCTTGACATAAGGCCTTTAAAGCAAAACAAGGGTGGCAAAGGTAACGTATGAGTTTGTTTATTTGGTAGTTTGTCTTTTTTCTTTTCAGGGAAAGAGTAAAGGAAATCCTCTGTGTTCTCGTTTTCCCTCTTCATTCTCATTTTATCTTTATTTTCATTCTTTAAAGCCCTTAGTGTTATTTTCTGACCAAGAAGTATCACTGGCATCTTTCAGTAAAGAAATAAGGGAGCTAACTGAGCATGACTCAAGTCATTCCTATCCCACATTATTCATATACACTCCCTCTGTCCTGTCAGGCAAAGAATGGTTGCTGGCACTCACTATGTAACTCAGTAATCAATAATACTACCCCACATCCCCCTAAAGACCAATGATACTCTGAGCTCTGTGTACACTGGGCTGTGCAATCTATGCATAAAACAGTGACTTGGAGAGGGTGGAAATTTGACTTCGTTCTACAGCATCTTCCTGTGGACCAAAAGACATTATTATGTTGGGCACTGTTAATTGCATCCAAAAAGTGTGCAGTGGTGGACTCCACATTTGAAATAATTTTCTAGGAAGAGCAATACAAGGCAATTCTTAATTCTGCTGTTGAGTGCATACATGAAAATAGAGCCTAAAAAGAAAGCCATGCTTCTGAGATGAAGGGGAAGCTGCTGGCTCAAGGTCAAGACTTGTCAAGGATGAAGTGTATTTTGTTTGCCCGTCTTTAATAATACTACTTTTTATCACTAAAATCACAATGAAGAAAGAAGAATCTGTGCCATAAGGAAAGATACCATGTTTTCACGCGTTCAGCAGTGGGCTGACATAGCAGTGGAAACTGTCCTAACCGAAACTGAATTATTTATGACTTGGGAGTATCCCCGTCTCTGCTGTGTGTATCCTGTCTGTGTAGTCATGAAGATTTTGCTAGAGCTGTGGAGGAAAGTTGCTGGCAAAGAATCAGAAGGGGAACTTACACAAATGGTTCTTGTGCAAGGTGTTTCCAACATGTCCTATTTCCTGTAGCAAACATAGAGCTTGTGCAGCGTTCTAGCAGGCTCAGGAGGGGCTGGGAGCCCCCAGATTGTGAGTACAAATCTTTCAGTTCATTTTTTTCAGGACAATAGTCCATAGACACGTAAACTTCATCCCAAAGTTTTGGGTATAATCTCTAAAGCCTTGTGTGACTTGGTACTTCTTTAGTAATTGTATCCTGACACTGATGTTTTTAATAATGTAAAGTATTTGACTGAACATTGGCAAAGTCATCCATTATTTGTGGAATTAGCCCATAACTTGTTTCATGACTTGTATGGCAACTGAGATTTCATGCTTGTAGGGCAACTGTGCATATGTGCACTGGGTTAGCAGCTGAAACGCCAGGGGGCTTGTGACACTGACTGCAAAGATCGTTAAAGCTCGACCTATATTTTTTGAACATCATTTTAAAAAGGTAGTCCAAGAGTAGATTAATCTCCCAGCTGGCTCCTCCCAGGGACCCGGCACATACAAACCCGACACATCAGATCCTATCACATTGTTAAAAACTCAGAGTGAGCGATTTGATGTTCAATTTCCCTGGAAAACCCTACTATTTCACAGCCATCTCTTTCTAGAGAAAGAGGCAGTGACCTTAGTTTGCCTTGAATCAGGCTTTTTTAAACTTACATTTTTAGATGCTCTGACAGCTCCACTGGCAGGAAAAGAACTTTCAAAGGTTTTCTTGTTGTTGGTTTCAGGTTTTGGATGCCAGGAATCACTGTTTGCTTCCTGCTTCTGTTTTTCTGGAAAAATACTGGTAGGGTAACAAGGCAGTAAGTAAACCTGCATGGTCTGAGTCCAAGCAGAGGCATAGAATAGTCAGAAACCTGGCAGAGTCATATAAGACTGCCACAGAGACTTCTGGGCTTGCCTCATGTCATCTTTCTTTGAGTCTTGTTAGGTAGCTTCCCCAGGGCCTCCCTTACAAGAAGCAAGGGCCCTGTATTCTCTTTGCTACCTCCCAACCCTCTATGTGACACCAGCGGTCCTTTCCCTACTTCAAACAGTACTGACTAAATTAGCTGGGAGCAGAAGCAAATCTGGGAGCTTTACTGGTAGAATCCTACTGAGTTTGAGGTACACTTTTTGGTTATTTTAACTCATGGTTTATGTGAGCAAATGGATGTAGCCGAGGCTTCCTTTGCAGAGCAACTATGGCAAGAGCAATGGCCATCAATGCTTCTCCCTGCTGCCTTTTCTCAGTACTGTCACCCTGCCTGTGAGATGCCTTTTCTGAGGAGTCTGGAGAGAAGTTTTTTTCCTCTCACCCCATATGAGTGCATGTTTGTGCACCAGCATGGGCCTGAGAGTTTCCTATTTGGTCCACAGAAGGATTGTAGGCCTTGCTTAAGCGACTGGATGTTTATACTATCACTGTGAGAAAGGATCCTTCCCATATCAAGAGATCTTCAGACTATATTAATGTTGCATGCCACATCCTCTGTGTCTTAAAAACAATCTTAGTGAGGAATGTTATCATGGGTCTTTTTAACTGATCCCTTCATGTGTCCGTCACATCAAAGAAACCACTTAGGCTGTGTGGCCTGCTTGCCTAAACCTCACTTAGAAGAGGAAGGAGCTGGCAGGATTAGGGATGCATTGGGAGAGAGGGATTTCAGAATTCCTGCCTAGAAGACCCTTTTCAATTCTGTTGTTTTTCCGTGACAGTGTCATTAGTGTAAAGGAACAGGACTTAACACTTGAGCTGCCTAAGGCATTTGATTTGAATGACTCATCTAATGCATCCAGTCTTTTCCTAACCCAACACTTATTTGGTGATTATTAATTAGCTGTCATTGAATTTTCCAAATAATACTGCGTACTTCCTTTTTTTTTGTGAGAAACTTCTATAAAGAAGCACACTTTAGTCCCCTGGAGGAGGAAATGGAGTTAATGTATGTTCTGAGGAAAGAGTTTCTTCAAGCATACAGCAAGATGCCTGCTTGCAGGTTTTAAGACAGTGAGGCACAGGGAAGCAAGTGGATTTCAGAAGTAATACTCTGTTTTATTCATTTTTTTTTTCATTTAGCATTTTCTGGAAGTTGATTCTGGGATTTCTTACTTGTGTGACATGAGGAGTACAAGTGTAACACTGACCTTTCTAGAGTCGCAGAGTTTAGCTCTGTTCTGAAAAGTGATCACAGTCAGCCTTTTATTAATGGAGAGTATTGGGTTGCCCCAGACAATGGGGAGAATGGAAAACACATTTCTGAAAACTGCCTCTGAATATGTTACCTTCTTGTTAGCAGTTAGGCAGAGTCAACCTTACTCACTCTGGAATCAAAAAGAAGCATTTGTGATCTTATACTTTGTAATTGAGTTGAGGCAGCAGGGCTGTAGGGAAGGGTGCAGGATTCTGTTCCTCCCTTACCAACTAAATGGGTCCAATCTGTGACTTCCCAGAAAACATGTGGAGGGAATCAGGAGAAGAATTGCATTGTGCCTGTAGCGTTAGTCAAGGCGAGGCATTGTTTAAGCTGAACATCTCTTACTGACAAAGCACAAGGAATCAGAATACAGCATAATTTTGTGAGACCTGATAGAGTTTACTCATGACAAGTAAGGATAGCCTTATGAAACCAAGCGCATTATGTTTGGAGTCATTAGGCTTCAAGTACTCATACCTTCCTTTCCCCTATGATTTTAGCCTCCATTTCATTTATGGAAGTACAGGAGAGACAAACAGATACGTGTTTACACTGCAGTGTGCACATATATACATGCACTGATGGCCAAATGTTTTCAACAGAAACCATTCACGTGGTACATCAGAGCCCAGCTATAGTGACCTTACAGGTTCTATAGGGCTCATCTGTATCTTCTGCAGAAAAAGCCTCCTGGATCTATGGCAACAGGCTTTCAACTTCTGGTGAGGAAAGATTTCAAGCCTGTGTGGCTTTCAGGGAACTAGCTGGTGTTTTCAGGTACTCAATACTATTTTGCATTGAACCTTAGCTTGATTTTGGAGTACCCTGGCTATTTTTATTTATATGCATATTAATGAAGATGTTCTGGGAAGGTTTTTTTCATTCCTTTTAATGGATGTGCCTGGATTTTTGTGGTAAAATACATTCCGTAAATTAATGGATAAATATTTATTGCCATTACTTCAAATACTCCTTGTGATTCACATTACACAAATGTGATGATTTGGTTTACCAACAGTGTACCTAATTCAGCTTGCTTTCTTGAGTCTTTCCTGCTGTGTTAGGGCATTTCTCAGACCACCTACCAAGCTGCATTTTTATTGTTATTAAATGCCTCCATCCCTAGGTGCTAGAAGCCGGTCTTCTTTAATTCCAGGCACTAATATCTCTGGAGAATTGCTTTTCTGTATTAGTTCAAAACAAGAAGAGGCTGGATTCAAAAAAAATATGGAGGGGTACAAAGAGTCTGATTATACTGCTGAGGCCCTGAAGAGTGTGTAAGAAAATATAATATTGTAGTAGAGAGACCACGGCATGTCACCATTGCTCCCTCCAACAAGGGTACAGAATTACCTACCTTTGTGACATAAAACATACACTATTAGCAGGCAAGAGGGGTTTTTCTCTAGCTTGTACAGTAGGTTCATTCTCTTAAAGGAAAAGGACCTGCACAAGAGCAAAAGAAGATGGGATAAAAAGCAATGAGATAGCTGTCTCTGATAAGATAACTGGCTGAGCTTGTTTATCACAAGCTCAGAAAATCATTAGATAAGGTGCCTCATGGTGATTCGTGGAGGAATCATAAGGGAGACTAAAGGTGGAGACAGCAACAGGTAGTGCTGAAAGTGGAAGTATTATGTTGAAAGGAGGCCTTTCTCAGGTCTTGTCTTGACCATTGTCTAGGCTAAATGACCAGTATGATGCTGATGAAAGGTCCAAAACCAGGAGACATTTTCAGCAGATAGCTGCTTCCAGTAGAGAAGTGGCACTGTTTTGCAATAGTCCAAAAGCCTGGTATGACCACTCCTGAAATGGCACATACAATTCACCTGTCTCCCAGAAATACAGGTGTGAATTGGAAGAGAGCACAGAAAGGTACTAGGATGACCAGTGATATGGGGAATCTGCTTTACAGGATATTAAGAGCTTTGCTAGTTCAGTCATGCAAAATGAGGAAAGAGGGATATGATTTCTGTCTATAAATACATCAAACCGCAAAACCCTCAAGAGAGAGAACAGCTATTTAAGCTTAAGGACAATGTTGGCACAAGAACAAATGGGTATAAATTGGCTGAGAATAAATTAGTCTGGAAATTAAATGAAGGTTTCTAACCATCAGAAAGAGAAGTGAAATTCTGTAACATCTTTCCAAGGGAAAAGAGACAGAATGGATTTTAAGATGGAGCCTGACCTTTTATGAAAGGACTTCTGCAATTATACTGGTAGCAGGAAGAGATTGGACTACATGACCAAGGAGTCTGTTTCAGTCTGTGCTCCCACCTTGCTCCCCTTCCCTCACCCTATGCTATGCCCCTTCTCTTTCTTGGTACTTTGAGTTCCACATGCATGGACCCCTTATCAGAATTCTGCATTGCAATAGGCTGTTTTTAATCCTCCCCATATCTCCCCTATTTTTTTCCTTGCCGAGCTTGCTGGGCTGTAATGTTTCCCTTCGTGTAATCCATCACAGACACAATGTCGCTTGTGCAAATTAAAATGCACCTTGGAATAATAAAAAAGGGGCTTTTTTTTTTTTCCTTCCTTCCCAGCAGCAGTTCCTCAACACAAACCATTTGTCTCTGGGAAGAAATTGAAGAATGTTAACCCTGTGTGTGCTCCTGTGGGGTACACATCGCCTCCTGTGGGAGCAACACTTAGCAGAGAGCTGTTCAATGGAGCAAGCTGCCTTGAGCTGTGGACCTTGTAGACAGCTGGAACTGAAACCCACTTCTTTCCTCATGAACATGGTAATGATAGGGTCCAGTGCAACAAATGAAAGGTCCTCTGTGTCTGGACAAAGAGGTACAACCCAAGAAAACTACATAGCAAACCATGTGGTGATCCACAGAACTCAAACACATAGACTGAGTTGAGCGTTGTACATTGAGACCTTTAGAAAGAATCACTAGGAACTATCTGAGTGATAGAAGAGTGCGCAGGCTATTCCATGCTGCTGTACAGTTATGGAGGCTGTAATTGGCCTTTAGGTCAGGCACTGGTCACTTGTGATTTAGAAATAAAGCTACAATGAACTATTGCTGAATGAATTCCATCCTTGCTAAGACAGTGCATGTAAAAGGTTAAGTCAAGGACAGGATTTTATTTCTTTATTCTTTCATTTGGGAGGAGGGTGTGAATTTCTCCTCAGTGGCACATAAATTCTGTGAAGTTAAATATGCATTTTAAAAATCTGTTGTATGTGACAAGAAAGGTCCAGAATTGGACTGAGAGATACTAGAGGATCTGAGTGCTTGGCCATAGAGAGGATGGGGCATTGCACAGCTATCCTAGCTGGAATGACATGGGAATAGCAGTGGGGATGGTAGACCCCAGCTGCATTCCCTGCGGAGGAGCACGGGTGATGGATGGAAGATACATCCATAAGGTCATCATTGAGGGATAAGACATCTTTATGGTTTGTGGCATAGGCTTTTGGCTTATGACTTAGGCTTTCATACATCCTAGATTTTTCTCAGACACAGCTGGATATTTTCCTTGCTTCCCTAAACGACTGCTTCACCCAGACTTTCACTCCCATTATGGGTGTTTTTTTATTTACAATCAGTAAAGATCTCAGTGGGTCACCTTGTACTCCAACAGAACCGGTATTCCTTACTTGCAAACTTCTCTTTTGCTCCCAGTTTTCCAGTTCAGGAGCTTGCTAGACTGTTTAGTGCATGACCTTACTGGGAGCTAACATTAGCATTGCTGCAGTAAGACTCGTATTGCTTTCCATATCAGGCACAGGTCTTGAACCATCCACTTTGACTTGGGGAGAAATCATGTCCCCAGACCCGGAGCTAGACTAAGCCATGCAGAATGCAGAAAGACAGCTGATGTGTGAGGGGGAAAAAGTGCCAAGCTCAGGATGGAAAATGCAACTCAAAGCTTCAGGTGTCTGGCAGAGGAGGTATCTTCATTGTTATTGAACCTTATTTGGAATAGAAGGCTAGGAGTGATTAAACAAATGGTCAGTGGGGAAATACGCAGGCATGCTGAATATCACTAGTTGGGTTACCAGAGGAAGCTCTTTTCTCTTTGTGTGGGCCTGATTTTGCCCTAATTCCAGCAACCTCAGCCATTTTACTGTGCTATAGAGGCTGGGTAGGTGTCTGGAATTTACTCTGTAGAGCAGCAAATTCTACTTCTGTAATGTGCTTTGTCTCAGCAGCAAGGCTGATCTACTCTTTATTTTCTTCAGGGATCCCAAACAAATGACAAGATCCAAGGAGGCTGTTTCTTTTCAGTTTACTACTTTTTCAGTTCTTCCTACTTTGAGTCTTGCTGTTTCCAGGCTTCATCCTTATCATCTGAAAAGAATTAATTTCAAGTTTGATCTCTGCTCAGAATTCTTGGTGCCAAAGAAGTAGTGCTGTTTTCTTAGTGTCATTGTCTTCCTTAATCTCCTTCTTATAATACAAATATAATTCAAGACCCATATTTTTTCTGGTTAACCTCCTATTTCCGGTAGATGCATAGAAGATTTTAATTCCTTAAAGCCTCATTTCCAAATGAAACAAGGCTCAAGTGATCACACCCTCTGTGACTGTACATAGTTTTGCACTCATTCCTCACCATAACTTTTGAACCTCCCACCCCCAATTTAATTTACCTGAATGAGATGCAGAGATCTTAAATGTGCCAGTTCCCAACAATTCCCCTGGACAGAAAAAACCAGTTTTTCGGTGTCTGCACTGAAAGTTTCCTAACCTCATCCCTTGTTAGATGGACAAGACAGTGCTGCAAAAAGAGTGCCTGAATGTCCTAGTTGTGGGGAAAACTCTGATTGGAGTTCATCTGTTTTTATGTCCAGCATAGTAAATTCAGCACGTGGCAAAAGTCCATAGTAAGCTGGGATTCATTCATTCTGCTGCTCACAAAGCTACTTTTAATGGGTTCAGTGGATGGTTTCAGGATTCCCCAGACAAACTCACTTCTACCTGGTGTGTGAATTTGTACATTCATTTCTACTGCCTTCTTCCAAGTTGGACTTATATTTTCTGTTACATTTTGTCACAACACATCTTGTTCATGCCTGACTCCAAAGGCCTTTTCCATTCTCATTTTCCCATTTTGATTGTGTTCTTGAGCATAGGGTGTATTTAGCAAAGCAATTAATCCTGTTTAAATTTCTGTTTCTGGGCCACCCTTCACAGCAGGAGGGAAAGCAGCTAGCAGTCCTCAGAGCCAAAAGAAGAGAAGCTCAAGCTGGTGTCACAGAGCCTTCTTGCTTGATGGGACCTACAGAGCTGTTTACAGTGAGATGGGGAGGATGCCTACCTAATTCATGGACAGTGGGGTGGTTAAGTATGTGAGTTGCTAGAGGGTTTAGACCATCTTGAGAGAGAACATTTACAAAACAAAGAGGTTGCAAACAATCCCGTATGAAAATAGGATGAGAAAGTTGGGGATGTTCAGCCTGGAGAAGAGAAGGCTGCATGGAGACCTCATAGCAGCCTTCCAATATCTGAAGGGGGCCTATAGGGAT
>JANRGW010035745.1:29424-53881 GCA_024733675.1 Psilopsiagon aymara
CATCGCTGGCGGTGTTCAAGGCCGGGTTGGACAGAGCCTTGGGTGACATGGTTTAGTGTGAGGTGTCCCTGCCCATGTCAGGGGGGTTGGAACTAGATGATCTTATGGTCCTTTCCAACCCTAACTATTCTATGATTCTAATATGGAGAGTAGAGACTTGTGAAAGTCTATGTTTGAATCCTTGCTGTGTTTGACCATGGAAGTCAAACACACTTCACTTAAAGTGTTTCAGTTTCCCCAGATGCAAGCCCAGAACAGTAACAGCTGTCTATGTCCCTTGCCATTAGTAGAGGAGGATAGCACATATTTGTCAGGGGAAGAATCATGAAGTATTGTTACTCTTGTGTTAAGGAGAACTGGAGTTTAACAGGAATTATTTTCCAGCACCACCTAATATTGAGAAGAATTGTCTGCGAGGCCAGTAGTACTTGAAAATTCTCCTGGCTACATGCACATGTGTTCACTGAGTGTCATGTTTTCTGTGTGATTCTATTCCCAAAGGGACAACTTTGGGCATAGAAGGAAGTGACTGAGAGCTGGTAAAAGCAAAACCAGGCATGACACTTCATCTCTTCCTTAATTCTGCACTGTCCATTAATCTTTTCCTCACTGCCAAGTCTTGGACTACAACAAAGGCAGGAGGGCAGCTACAATAATTCATTGAACCTGTTCCTCACAAAGACTGACAGAGGGAATTGCTTTTGCATCCCTGCCTTCACCAACTACTGTCATTGCTCTGGTGCCCTCCTCCTGTGAAGAAGAGGGTAAGCCCCAGGAGGGGGGCTTTATGCTCATCTGCAGGGTGGCAAAGCTTTCTGTGGAGTCTGAATCTGGGGGAACACTGTGAAAGGGATTAGATACTGTGACACTCATCTTCCGGACTGTTCTTTCTTTTCTGTGTTAAGCTAGTGTCCCACAATACTCTTTGGTAACTACTAGGTCTGTGTGGGAAGAAGTCCAGCTAGGACTCTCCAATCCACATCCTCTTACAGCATTGCTGCACTGGCATCCAGCTCTACCTGACATGACCCTGTCTGTCGAATTCAGTACACTGTGGAGCAGGTGAAGCTCTTAGCTAACTGGAGAGAAATGACTACCCCTTTATCCCCCGTCCTCTTCTACAGGAACCCCGGGAAGATGAATTGGTCTGTTGACTCAGAGCAGAAGTAACTTGATAGTTGTGCACTTCTCTGGAAAGCAGCTACACTGCCCTGTGCCCATGTCTCGTTATGTGCTGGCTTCATTGCTCTGACAGCATGAAAGATGTTTGGTTTTGTTCTTAATGCTGTTATCATTTATCATCCTCTTGTAAAGCCAGAACCTGCTGCTCACCAGCCCTCCTTCTATGCTAGGTTTTCTGTGCCCCCTCCACTCCTGCCCTGGCAGGGAAACAGCTTGTATGCCAGAAACAAGCTGTCTTTCCCCTGAGTACTAGAAAAGAGAGAGCATCCTTTCTGCTCCCCAGAGTGACTGCTGTGACCTATGGTGATGGTTTGACCGGGTTTCAGCTCTTGAACTTTGGAGGAGCAACTCCAGTCACAGAGTAGAGAGCTGATGGTAACTATCTGATAGCTGATCTTTATCCCATAGCTGGTCCTCAATCTGGGGAACTCTCATAGAGCTGATGCCTGTGGAAGGACGTAAGCATTCAAATGCTAGAGATGGAGAATAGGATGTGGTGTGCAAATTCCCTACTCTTCAACTCAGTGTAAGAATTCCCTCAATGCTGCTTGGGCTGCTGTGTGTCAAAGCCTCCTGTGTCAGAGCTGTGGATGTGGGGCTAGAACATAACTGAAAGAGCATCCTGCCATCTTCTGTCTTGTATCCATGTCCTGAAATAATCCTCTTAGAGGTTTAGACGTGCATGCATTACAAATCTGCAGTTGGGTTGGTGGCACCATCTCTGATTTTAAGCTCTTTATGGACCAGGTTGACCCTACACTATTAGGTGTTTTCTAGGAGAGCAAAAATTACTCTTCACTGACTGGCATATCTAGGTGGTACTTCTCACACAAACTCTTTGCAACTAACTCTCTATTGCTTGCCAGATGGAAGTATAGTGCTGAGAACTGTTGGATTAAGTCAGCTCCCTAACACAGCACTAGCTTTGCTCTTGCTAGGCTTAGAAGGATTTTGATATAGATTGGACTCCAAGCAGAAGCTTGCTCTGATATGGAATCTTCCAGTAAGCAGAATGACCTCACTCCATGGGCAGGCTGTCATCATTGCCTGTGCATCTGCCAGAGCTGCCAGCATTAGACTCGTACTATCCTTATTTATAGAGCAATATAAATGTTCTAAGCACTTTACAGATACATAAAAGAGAAGATTCCCAGTCAGCAAAGATCTGACAGTAACTCAGATGTACAGGAGTCATGGCACAATAACTGAAGTTCTGAGGAGGACAGACATGGTGGAAGAGGAGCTCAAGGCAGAAGTCTTTGCAATAGGACACTGTGAGAAGAGGGAAACTATTGGCAATAGTTTGATGCAGGAAGCTGGGACGGCTGAGCAGCCAAGGTGATGAGGGGAGAAGCTGAGAGAAGGTGTCAAGCTTAGGAGTTGACTAGGAAGAGAAGGGGAAAGTGTAAGCAGTAAAACTGCTATCAGTGCATGGATGAAAAGCAAGCTAACTAGCAGTGCTCCATTCCTTTTCTGCTCCCAGCACTGAGAACATCTGCATTCTCCCCAGTCTCCTTCTGGTACTGCTCTCACTGCTGAGAAAGAGAGGGAATACTGTTAATGACTATCATTAGCAGTACTTACTGCTCATCTGCCAGGAAGGGACTAGGGCTGCATTTGCCAGGGAAGTGAAGTTGTGGTCGGTACTGCTCACTCCTGCCAGGGCCTTGCCTTCTTGTTCAGTGCCTGAAAACCATTCCCATGCAGTCACAGGTGTTTCTTCCTCAGTGACTGTCAGGGCCTATGTTGTAATGGGTCTCTCTCGTCCTTCATGATGTGCTCAGCAAACCCTTGCATTATGTCTGCAGCTCTGGTTTCTGGTGTCAGCTTGTGAGTCCAGCAGTGATTATGTGAGTCCAGAGGCTGGATGCAGGCCCCTATTTTAGGTACATCTAAGCTTAACAGCAGCAGAGTTGCATTTGGGTTTTTTACCTCTATTTTATGGATCCATTTGCCCCTGTGAAGAGAAGTTACAGGCTGGAAGTCAGCAGCGTTTCCTGTCCAAATCAGTGCATGTCATCTGTGCTGACCTTCCTCTATGAGCCTCCTGGTGACTGTGGAAGAGGGTTGCAAGGTTTTGCTTTTTTAGTCTGTGGTAATGGGCAATGACTGCTAGACAGAAAGACAGCCTTGTCCTTCCCCCTCCCCTCCCCCTCTGACTTTGTTCCCTGCTCGGGGCTAAGCACTTCTGCTGCCTTTTATTAATCTTCTCCTGGGACAGCACCATCAGTGGCCCATCAGCATGCAACATGCCCTCAGTTACTAGCATTAACTCCATTAGGGCAGTGAGGAGTGACTTACAGGGGAAACTCTTCTCCACAGGCAGTATTTGCATACAGTGATTGATGCTGATATGTCCTCTAAACACATCCACATTTTGCATTTTAAACAAAGCAATTGCTGTAGAACTGCTCCCTGTCACTCAGTGGGATTCTCAGTGCCAGTGCAGGACATACCTTCCCTTTCTTAAAACGGCCTCTCTCTTTCCCAAACAGCACTCTCATGTGGGGTGAAGAGGAGGTCACTGACTTTACCTTACATTTGGAGGGGAAGAGACAAAAGCCTGCTGTGTGTCATTGCTCCTGAAGTTGCTTGTGGACAGTTCTGGGCTGCGTGAACAGTGTTGAACAGTCAATGGGCTTTCCATCAAGGTCAAGCTTGAATGCGATACATAGTGTGAAGCCTCCCGGGTTTCCTTCAAACAGTCTTTCCTGGTCAGGTTCACCCCCACATCCACCAGCATCTCTCTGTCTTGGGAATACATGAGCTGGCTGGCACCCATGCAGCACTAAATATATGTGTATTGTATTATGCATGTGTATAATATATATTATAGGTATGTGTTATATGTATATATTACGTGTATACACACACATGTATATAAAAAAATCCACCTTGCAAATTGTCCAAAGCAGCAAAAGGTTCCATGTCTTCCCCCAGCTTCTACTGGGATATTTTTTGGCAGGATGTGTCCAAGTGAACCTCTGATTTGGAGGTAGTGTCCTGAGCCACTTCTTTGTCTGAAGAGAGGGTGCAAGGGAGGAAATGGGTGAGTTTAACTTCTATTCGAAGGGATGAGCAGAAGGAATAAAAGTGAATCTCTAGTGGTATTGCTGGTATTGCAGCTTTCTCTGCAAGGCAGCAGTTGTTTTATCTTCTTTATTATATCCTAAATGAATCCTTTCTTCCAAAGCAAAAGGAATGTGCCCAGAAAGTAACCTCTTTGAACAGCAGCAGGGACTTATCTGTAATTTAGGCTTCAGGGCTCCTTGGAGCAGGCACTCAGTGCTCCCATTTGTCCATAGAGTGCATGGATCACTGAGGAGGTTAAATAAATAAAAATCATTTACATAATACTGTCAGAAGTCCCAAAAAGAGCATCTCCTAAATGGTGCAGGTGCTCTTTGCCTCCCAGGTGCTCCTGGCTTGCTGTGCAGTGTGGGCTTAACACTTCCAACAAAATTCAGAGGTTTGTTGGCAAAGTGCTTGAGTGAGACCCGGAAAAGTTTTGCTTAGACTTAGTAGGAAATACCTGTTTTCACCCATTTCTGTCCTTAGTTTTTCATCTCTGTGCTTATCTCAAAAGACTTGCAATGTACTGCTGGTCGCCCATCTTGTGTCAGGAACTTTGTTGGGCTCATACTGTCTGGCTCCATAGATGTGGGAGCTCCACGGAGAAGGTGGCCCTTACATCTTGTGCTGCACTGTATTAATTCTGCAAATGTGACAAGCTCAGCTTCACAATGATAACATATTGCCCATGTCTTGTTCTATTTAGTATTGTATTCAAATGGTCCAAGCATTCAGCCATGTGGGCTAGGGAAATGGCTCTGCAGACTTCTTTGTCACTTGACTGGCAGCTGGCTTCCAGAAATAATTATAGCTGTTCAGTGCTGAGGCACACCAAACCAAGTGGGGATTAGTGAGGCATCAGGTGCATGGTGACTCAGAGGCAAGAATAGTGGTGCTCCAATCCCCAGGCCATAATGGCCATAAGCTTTATAAATCCTAATATCAACTTGGACTTGTGAAAAGGAAGCGTTGCAGTGACCTTAAAGAGGGTGTTCAAATTTTCCAGAGATCCAAACAGGGAAATTTAGACTTCAGGAGTTTGAAAGTGAATCACATTGCCATCATGTGGATGCATGGAAGCTAATGTCTACTCAGAAAAAATCTGGGACTCTCATTTCTTAGTTACAAAGGAAAACAATGTCATGACAGTTATGGAAGTTGTTAAATCAGAATGCTTAACAAAATGTGGAGTGGAATTATAATAACAATTTAACTATGGTGGTGACCAAATAAACACTGAAGTTAGTTTGACCAAAGTGATATATGGGTAATAAGTATGAATTATAGTCTAATGTGTTCATTTAATGTCACTGCTTAGTGGAGTTTGGTGCTTAGAGAATTAGGTGTTAGAAACACTAAGTGCTTAAAAAATGAATATGCAAAATAGATATAGTAGTACAGGATCAGCATAATTCTTTGGTGCCTTCTTCAGAATGGTGTTTCCAGACACCAGACTGCATGAAGAGATACTAGGTAAATATTTTATACTGAAGCACAAAAAATCCTGAACTGGTGGGGAGAGGATGGCTGGATAGGATTGCCTATTTCCAGGGAAAGAGTTTCCAGGCACAGAACCAAGTCACCTGCTGGATCATTCATTTCAGTACCTTGCCAAGGAAACTGAAGTCCTAAGATTCCATCTGGATCAGGCAATATATAAGGGTTCATGCAGAAAACTCTGTTAAAATGTTCTTATGCTGCATATTCTTCACATGGTAAAGCCCAGCTTACAGTAGTTTAAGTGATTAGCCTCCTAGAATATGCACTTCTCCTTTGTTAAGACTGGGACAAGTGAGGGACCCGTGCTGGATCACTAGGACATAGGGTATGATTTCTGCTATTGCTTCTTTTCTATGTAGTGCCTGCAATGGCAATACAGATATTACATGAACAAATACAAATACTGGCTTATGCGGTTTTTCCCAGGACAGAATTAGGTGGAATGGCGAAGGATGAAAAGCCATTTTTTCTGTAGGACATAGCCAAATGCGTAAGAGTAACAAGGTATGATCTAAGCAGGAGACTTAAGAATCAGCAGGACTTTGAAGGAACTGATGAGCGATGTAAATAGGGCAAGAACATGGAGCAAAACTAAATCAGTTCTTTGTGACAGTCTTTTCCTGTGATTCTAATTTTACTTGATAATTCAATCGATTTACCAGATTCAAAGTAAAGCTCAGTGGTCTGTGACCCCATATGCCTCTTTTAGAACAACTTACAGCATTTGCTACTCTTCATTACTTCAGTAGAACAGTTGATTTTAATGAGAGAATTCATGTGTTTAGCAGTCCAGCCACTTCCATCCCAAAGCCCTGCAGTTCTCTTGGATGTACATGGTACACTGTGCTGGTGATTTGTTATACTTTAGCAGTTTGTTCCTGCATCTGCTGTCCTGCCACTTCAGTCTCAGAAGGTGTCTCATCTTCATTACTTGGTAAGGGCAATTCTAGGAGAGAGGTGTCTCCAGCAGGTCTCTCTCTGGTGCAGTTTGGCACAGAAAAGCATTATTTTTTGATAGCTGGGTAAGTACTTGCCTTTAAGGCCAGCTTTAAGGCTGGCTTCTCCAAGACAGACTTTCCTGTGTGCTTCAGCGACACTTTCAGCCATCCCTTTTCTATAAAGAGTACTAGGAACACATACAGGTTGAGCTGCATTTCAAAGATAACCACAGTTTTTGCTGCTGTACCTCCTGCTGGAAACAGATCCAGAACTTTCTTACTCTGAATCTAACATCCCTTATTCCTTCTGCTTTGGATTCTTTGCTCCTGGCTATCAAACCCCATATTTGGGGGCATAGGTTGAATTCTGCTTCTCAGCCAAAGAGATGATGATTCCCAGAGGACGGAGCATGTGGTGAGGGCATCAGAAATCTCTTGCTGATGGGAAAAATATCTTTCAGCTTTTCTATTGGCTTTGATGAGTGCGGGGCTCTGCCTGCCGTGTTCAGGCAGATTTTTCTCATCCCAAACAGTATTACTGTCCCATCTGGAAGTACAAAATATGCAGTGAAAACACATAAACGGCTGCCTGTCACCCCTCCTCTATATGAGTCTGATCTAAGCTTCATTGATGTCTCCAGGAAGTCTTCAGCTTCCTTGATGCCAAAGCTCTGAATTGACACATTCGCTTTTTCACTATGTCTTCCCCCACCCCCCTTTCCTTTACTATGGCTACTTGCAAATCAGGAGAAATTGTCTAAGATTCACTGTAGGAAACAAAGGAGCAGAGTAGTCATGTTGAGAGCTAGGGTGAGCAACAAGGCGACCTTAATGTTTTCCATTGTTAATGGCTGCTTCTTTCCTCCTTTGCCAGGAGCATATTGGCCTTCCATTTGTGTAGTGCACTCTTACTGATGCAACAGCCAATGGTGAAGGTAGGGCAAAAATCTTCATGTCATGGTTTTCTGCCAGGCTGACGAATGGGAAACAGGCAATAAAGCTAGTTATGCCAACTAGTTGAGGAACAAACTGTATCATATACTTGTTTTTTTATACTTGTATAAATTCTTTTCTTATGCTTGCCCTGTTTCTCTTACTTTTTTTCTCCTTGAAGGCTCAAAATACATCCAGGCACAAAGGCAAGAACCTTTCTAGCCATAAGAAATGATCCAGGAGAAGTAAGTGGTACCTATGGTGTGGACTGGCAGGGAAATAATAATATGCTCCCATCTCCCTGCTCCCATTAAGAAGTGGAGGTTGGGGACTGTGAAGGGAGAAGAGAAACAGAAGAGAGATTACTTTTATAGTGTGCTTAGTAGCAGTAACTGTGAAGCATAAAGCTACCTGCAAAGGGTATTTGGCTCCTCAGCCAAGTCTGAAGCACAGAGATGCTGCTTAATGTTCTTTTTGTGTTATCATTATATCATATTTTTCTCTCCTTTTTGTTCCAGAGGTGCTACGTGTTCCCAACCTATTGGGTAGCTGGTTATCTGATGAGTGCTCATGGAAGAGATGATTATCTCATTTCTCAATCATGTCTGGGAAGTCACCAGGACACTTTTTGTGAAGGACATCTAGCCAGCTCTGGCCACCTTGTGAAGCATTGTCCCAGCTCAGGTTAGCCCCTCTCCCTTGGCATATCACATCTGAGTTGCAACTACTCATACACATAGACCAGACAGATAGTTTCTGTTGCAGTTTCTGTTCTTTGACTCCTTTGATCTTTGAAAAGAGTAAAGCTTCTCTGCCAGATGAACAGTTCATATAGGGCCAGACTCAGTGAAAAGGGCGTTTGCTGTGATGACCTGTGTGAGAATAAATGTGATCAGCAAAGTATGGAACCTGGTACCAGGAGGTGACAGTGTTTGCACTTAGCATGGTATCTCACTGACAACTTGGGGGTAACTTATTTATTCCTTGTACTGGGATAAGTGACACACACAGCTGTCAGGCTGTAGGTAGACTACTGCTATCTTTGTTTGTGAGAATGTCCAGAGGATTGACATGAGTAACTTAGCAACATAACCTGACATACAGGGCAATCACAAATTCTGGAATTAGTCATTGATGCCCACTTTTGTGGATGTGTTCCATGGGAAAAGCAATTGCTGTAACTCAGTTTGTGTTAATAACTATTTTGCCAAGTGCATGCAGCATCCTGAGAATGCAGCTGTTCGAGTTCAGCACTGGCAATACCACGTGTCGCTATGTGCTCCCCTGCCTCATGGCCTTGCTGGCTTATGCAGGCAGGATATTGAGGTTCTTTTGCACTGTGCAGTTGAGCCTGAGGTGAGTGTGGTATTTTGCTGGTCTGGCATGGCTTGTCTAATTAACTAAAGCTGCCGCAGAAGCTGCCATGGTCTACCCTGTGGACTGTGTCTCAGGCCTGTTCTTCGTTCCTGTCTGCAAACATAAGCTTGGGCGTGAAGGAGAAGGATAACCTGGCCCAAATGGCAGTCACAGAGCAGTCATTTTGCAAAAGCCATCCTGTAGCCCTCCCCTTGGTTTGGTGAGCATCACTTCGATGGCACTGCATTACTTGCAGAGCTGGAAAGGACATCTTAGCAGAGCCCCCCAGTGAAAAACAATAACACGGTTACCTGGGGTGACCCTCCTTCCAAGTGGAAGGTGTCCAGAACAGTGAGCTGGCTGCTACCCACAAGGACAGGGTATTTTAAAGGAGCTGGAACAGTCCATCCTGCAAGGGGCTTGGAGCAGCTCAGTGTGGTCAGTGGCCACAGGGGACTGAATACTCACTGGTGGCCTCCTCACGCAGAGGGCAGTGTGCCAGAAACAGGACAAGAGGAGGAGGCAGGAGAAAGAGAGACTGTCACAGCAGTGAAGGAACACAAATGTATCAAAGATTAACCAGGGCAACAAGCTGGATCAGAGTAGGGGCCTCCTCTCATGGAGCTGTGATGGAAAGAAGTGTGCAAAGCAGCGATAGCAATGTAGGATTTTCTGCAGCTAGAGAAAGTGAGCCTGAGCTAGGAGTGCTCAAGGCAGTGGAAGAGCTGGGGATAGTGCCTTGAGAAGCTGATGCCTGCGCTGATGCTTTTCCCATAAGTACCACTACCTTCAGACTGCTGTATTTTTGTAATGTGATGACAACTGTGGGGGAAATGACAAAAACAGCTGGGAGAAATGAGTGATTACCCCAGGCTTGGTTACAAGAGTTCATTAGGTTGAAAAATAACCTGATGAAATTGTGCTTCCTGGGACTGACCCAAAGGATCATCAATTTGTAGTAGCATTCACCACTGACAAAAACTATAAACAAGAGTTTAGTTAATGTGCAGGAGTTTAATAATGTAAATGCTAATACAAAATTACTTGCAGTGTTGTGATGGAAAAAAAATTTACAGTGCTGGAAATGTAATTATTGAAGGTGACTGTAATTTTGGCTTCAGTTAAACCGTTTTCCTTCCAAATGTAACACTCTTCAGTGAGATTATTCATAACTTCTCTATTTCACTTGACTTAATTAGCATACAGTGTAAATTAACCCCTCTCAAACCCATGATTTATGTGCTGTGATTTAACCAATCTGTTAAATGCAGCCTTGTTTTGTATTGATTCTTGCCAATTCAGGTGGTGATCTCAGTTTGCTTTGTCCTGGCTTCTGCTTCTCTGATCGGTGCCTTGCCTTTTATTATTCAACAATCGCAGTTACGTCAGGAGTGTATGATAAAGCTCATGGAAAACGTAGTGCTGGTTTCTTGAAATCAGGGAACAAGATGTAAAGTAATTTCATTCATCAAAATAATGCATTTGATTCCGGGACTTTTTTAGAATGGTCAATGTGCTGATTTTAAGCATTTAGAAAAGCCTGGTATTTCTGAATTAAGCAAGCTGGGATTTCTAACCAGAAATCAGTTTCTTATTGTGTAATAAGAAGTAATACATTAAAAACATGAAGGAATGCATTAAAATCTTCTGTTTCTAGAACAATCCTTTGTGTTATAAGAAAAGGAATATATCAGAGAAAGGCCAAAGTGCCTTTTTAGTTTCCTCTGATTGTTTCAGGTGGATGAAAGGGAGAAAAATGATCTGTTGGGGAAAAGGCCACATTCATGTAAAGGAGGAAGGATTCCAGTCTGCTATTGTTGTTAGGAAAATATGGGTTAAAAAGGCTAATATCTTGTTTCTAAGCTATTTTGAAGGTAATTATGAACTCCAGTAGTGCCGTGAATGCAGAACTACAAGATGTAATGAGTGCGTATGTTTCTGTGTAGATAGCTACAGAAACATCTATCTGTCTACATCTGTCTACATCTGTCACTGTATCTTAGATAGGAACTAGGTTTTTGTACTTGACTTTAAAACATCAAGATCATGTGGTAGAAGGGAGCCATTTGCCTTCCTTATTGTCACATTTTCCTAACTTTGATTGGTGCATTGTATACCCCAGGAAGGAGTATCTGGCAGCTCTACTTCTTCCCTGAAAAGAAACGACTGTGAGTGAAACTGAAAGTAGACCTAGAAGACTGTAAATGGTAAAGAGAAGTGAGCAGGGGACTGTTTGTTCTGTCTTCTAATACAAACTGTAGGAGCATGAAATAAATAGGATGAGCTTGATGGTGTGTTCAGAACAGGCAAAGGAGATACTTCCTTGGGCAGTGATGCATGGAACTCATTGCTGCAGGAGCTGAATGCTTGTTGTGGTTGAAAAAAGGGACTGGAGAAATTAATGTAAGAAAAATCATTGGGGTTGTTAAATGCAAAGACTACTCAGCTCAGGTAGTGTTTGACCCTTAAATCACTGTGAGACTTACACCTCCTTGTCTTGTTTTTATGTTCTTCTCTGGTCATCTGCTGCAAGCCACTTTAGCAGAGAGGCACTTGCCTAAATGCGTCTGTGGCCTGAATCAATAGAGCTGTTTCTACATGTGCTGTGTGTGCTGCCAAAGGAAGGTTGCAGACACGACGTGGCTATTTAGATTTATGAGGGGCTCGGTGAAGTAGTGACACCTGAATCGTGATGTGTCAGTGGTACCTGTTGTCTTCTCAGTTTTTCTTATGAAAGATGGTTTGAACCTTTGGCCAGTTACAGTTTTGCCTCCTACTTACAATTATTTGGATGCTGCTACTCTCAGACCTGAAGACTTTTCTAGCTTCACTCAAGCCCTGTGGAAGCACACAAGGACCAGAAGCATGATGGGCCTCTCAGAACTGACTAGCACTAATGTAGGGACTCACTGGCTGCAGTTCTCTTGGAGCAAGGCTGTTGGTTTTGGCTGGCTGGCAGCAATGTTTTGGATCAAGGTTGTTGTGTTTTGCTGAACCATCCTTGTGCTTTATGAACAGTTGCTTATCAGCCTCTGTCTCTTCCAGCCACCTCAACACACTGCAGGGCTAATCCCGCTCCCTATGCAGAGATGTTCAGGTTTTGGCACAGTGTCGTTTCAGGTCATTGCAGTGGGACAGAAGGGCTTTGTAAAGAAAGCCAGGCACGCAGCATAACCTCTACTTACTGGTACTGGGAAGTTGAACACTAAAGTTTTCTGTACATCAACTAATGTTTGCTTTGATTCCCTCTGTGATACCTTAGCCTGAAAGAGAAAAATCTTGTCAGTTTTCATTTTATTTCTTGTGCAGGTAGCCACAAACAACTGCTCCAATCATGCTTTAGCATTTGGCGCTTAAGAACATATTCCACCAGTTAAACATGACTTTATCTTGGGGAAGAGAAATTTGTTTAGCGAACTCAACACTGATTAGGTTCAACAAGAAAAAGTGCCAGGTCCTGCCTTTGGGTCATAAGAACTCCATGCAACACTGCAGGCTTGAGGAAGAGTGGCTGGAAAACTGCTCAGCAGAAAAGGACCTGGGAGAGCTGAACATGAACAGCTTGTTCCCAGGCAGCCAAGGTGGCAAACAGCATCCAGGCCTGTATCGGAAATAGTGTGGCCAGCAGGGCCAGGGCAGGGATCATCCCCCTGTACTCAGCACTGGTGAGGCTGCACCTTGAATCCTGGGTTCAATTCTGGGCCACTCACTACAAGAGAGATACTGAGCTGCTGGAGCGGATCCAGAAAAGGGCAACAAAGATGGTGAAGGGCCTGGGGCACAAGTGTGATGAGGAATGGCTGAGGGAACTGGGGGTGTTTAGTGTGTAGAAGGCTCAGGGAGGACCTTATTGCTCTCTACAACTACTTGAAAGGAGGATGGAGCCAGGAGGTGACTGATCTTCTCCCAAGTAGCAAGTGATAGGACAAGAGGTAATGGTCTCAAGCTGCACCATTATATTACATGCATATATATATGTAACACATATACATATATATATACACATAATATACACATATATATATATATAACTGTAATATACTGGATATTAGGAAAAAATTCTTCACCAAATGGGTTTCCCAGGGATGTGGTGGAATCACTGTCCCTGGCAGTGTTTAAAAAACCTGTAGATAAGGCCCTTAGTGACATGGCATAGTGGTGGACTCTGGGATAAGGGTTGGACTTGATGATCTTTCTTTAAGGTCTTTTCCAATCTAGTTGATCCTATGATTAATAAAGAAACCTCCTTCCCTCTTCAGCTAATTGGATTGGGGGAAATAAGAGTATTTTTCTAGTATTTCCTGTGAAGCTTTTCTGTAAGAAGAAATTTCAGGTTGTCCTCAGTTTCTCCCAATGCTCAGTGTGCTTACTATCAGGACACCCCCTCCCTCTCTTTAATTCCAGTGTGAGTGACTGAACAACAGTAAGGAACGTAAGGAAAGCCTTGAAAACCTATGCAGTACAGAAGGGTGCCCAGGATATGTAAGGAAGACAGCTGCTACTTCAGAGACGAGGGTCTGAGCAAACCTTAAATCCATAGTGTTTGAAGACATCAGTGGGGCCCGGGCTCGCTGCAGTCCTCTGGCTGCCCTTACTGATCTCATGACACCAGTAGCTACAGTGACACATAAACTTGTCAAAACTGCTGTCCTTTGCAAAGCCACAGATTGGCTGTCCCTGTGCTATATTTAACTGAGGTAAAGTCTGCTCTTAAGTCCTACTGTGGTGGCTCATCCTGGTTTTTCATTCAAGCTCTTTTCTATCCCATGGCCTTTCCTACTGGCCACCACTATTCACAGCCACCTCCTCCCGAGGAAAGGCTGAGACATCTCTTGGTTGCCTGGTGAGTGCCACTGCCTGGAACAAGGACCTCAGTGTTGGCTGAAAGTGAGACATGTGGAGATGGTGGTGCTTACATGGGGGGTGATTCTGTCTGTGCTCAAAAGTCAGAGTCCTGTTGTCCTTGTTTCTCATGTCTCTACTCCAGTTATCACAGTGTGTTTCTTCTGCTTTCTGAAGCAGATATGAGCTTGCCCTCCTGCACTGCTTGACCACCAGATCAATGAAAATGCTGTGACTTCAGCACTTGCACCCACTTTATAAGCACTGGACGTTGCTGTAATACTTGCAACACTCATGATGTCACTGTTGGGTTTCAGCCAGTGGTCTACTCTATGATTAGAGATTTTGTTTTGCACTGGAACAACTTCAAGGCTTTTTCATCACTAGCTCATCTTTATTCCTTGCACCAGTGAAGTGCAGAATGTAGGGAGAAAATGGGTGAGTGGAGAAAACAGACCAGTCCATGGCAGATGCTGCCAACAGTGCCTGTCTAACGAGCTCTCAGCAATGCTTATCTCACAAAAATGGAGGAGCTTGCTGAGAATTTGTTTTCTGGCTGCGGGCAAACACCAGATTAGTGTTTCTGAGTGGGCTAGGGCTCTCCTCCTGTACTGCAGCATGCAAACTCCTGCCTTCTCCTACCCCAGCCTCTTCCATGGGGTGGGGGAATCCCAAGGGACAGAACAGAGCAGCTCCTGAACGCAATAAACATTACTCTGCCCGGGTTAGTTTTTACATTCTGTGTTTTATTTCTGTTTTGTTTGAAATGACCTGTACCACAAGAATACAATTTATTTAACAGTTCTTTTTTTTTTTCTTTTTTTCCTTTAGGAGCAGATAATAGTTAAGTAGATACTGATTTACTTTTTATTTCACTGACTGTCTATAACTCTCTGCATCATTCTCACAGCCTCTGTTTCTCTGGCTTCTCCACATAACCCAGCCACAAGAACAACAGAGTGGCCTTTGGCCATATGATTGATTATAGCTTGTGGATACAAAGTGGAAGCTTTTTTTCTCAGCTCGGATTGGTAATAGAAGCTCAAGAAGTTACATTCTAGGGTCTTTCTCAATGACTTTCCCCTCTAACAGCTGCTTACATGTTTCTGGTGCAGCATGTTTTATTTTATATATTTGTAATAGTTTTTTTAAAAAAAAAGGATGACATAGCTTACAAAGAGAAAAGAACACACACACACCTCCCCCCAGCATGAGCAATACTGCAAGGGTCTGATCACTGAGGGGGGGGGGGGCATTTCTTGTAGCTTCACAGTTTTGCCGCGAGGTGTAATGCCCAAGTTTCCCCAGAAACCTATTTCTGTGTGGTATTCCACCTTTTCTTTTAATTGATCCCTATGAAATTTGGTTTGCGTTACAGGCCAGACACCACTGTTCCCAGAGAAAAATGTGCCCAAAACAGAAGAGCTGGTCACTTGGGAAGAATTGCCTTTTGTAGTAGCTGACAGGTATGTGGTTTCTGTTATCCGCACATGCAAATCAGGGGCTGGGGCTGCTTTACTGTAGTTGCTGGACATGGGCTTCGTGCTTATTCACTGTTACTGATACACTTACTTACCTCTTCTGCTTTGCTTTGAGTCATAGAGCCCATTTGTGTCCCAAGGCTCAAGCTCCATCATTTTTTACGCAATGAAGAAGGACAGCTGTATGATGCTGACTCTGTGACTCCTAGATTACAAATGAACAGCATAAAGTGAACCGACCCATTTCCCAGTTCATGTCTCAACTTCCACACCCCCGGTATTAAGAGCCTGTGAGTATTCAAAGACCAAAGCAGTTGCTGACACCCCATTTCCTACTTCAAAGTTCACTGAGAGGACTACACTACAATGTTCCTGTCCTCTGCAAGCCCAGCTTGCTGTGTAGCTGGACATACTCCTCAGTTGTGGCAGCGTGATAGTATTAGTGATGCACAGCAGATCAGAATAACTAACTGGGAAGAGATACATGTGATTCCTGCACTGGCTGAAAGGGCCCAATAGAGATGACCTGGTTCCTAATTTAAGATACTACAAGATTTTTTAGGGTTAAATCTAAATAGGTGTTTCTGTCCCAGTTCCTGGGGGAGAGTTTGCATTCCTTGCTTAAAGGGATTAATATGTGATCATTACTGTCTGGTTCAGTTCCCATCCTATTTGAGAAGCAATGCAAACATTTCCAGGCATATTATCTTCAAGAAGTGGGGGATATCCAGGAGGGCTCCAAGGTTATGCTACTGTATTGGAGAAAGAAGGTCCTGGAAAAAGAAAAGCATTTGGTATCTTCATACTGTTCTGCCAAGGCAGGAGTTGCCTCCATGCCATAGCCCTAGTTTAAATAGCCAGCATTCTCTGTGCGCTAGAAGCTAACTCTGCAGCTCTCCATTACCATTATTTAGTGGGTATCAGTAGGTAGTTCTCCCTCCCCATTCTGGAAAGCAGGCCTGGGTCCAAATACAACAAAGCTGGAAGAGCCTTTTTTCTTTGTCAGTATGTGACCTTTCCAGGCAGGGCCCAATAGAGTAAGAAATGCTTTTTAGGATCTTTTCTTCTATTTTGGGACAGCTACCTTTGCACAGCAGGTCGGGACACAGTGGGCTGATGGTGAGCTGGGTAGGACTTGGCAGGGAAGCTACAATGGTCAAATGAGTCAAACTTACAGATGATAGTACAACCCAGTACATTTGTGAGAGCATTTATGCCACAGCCAAAATTGTTGCCAGAGTGCAGCACATGGCAAGCTGGCTCTCTAGTGGTGGTGTGCATTTTGTTTTGGTCCCTCTCAGTCACAGATGGATACGGGCAACCAAAAGCCTCTCATTTTCTCACCAGCTCCCTAGCAGAGGCAGCTGGGGAGAGAAGCACAAGTATCTGTTCAAAGCATAAGGGAACTGTATAATTGCTACTGCTGTGATCATGGAAGCAGACTGAGCTCCCACGTGCCTTCTGCTCCTTAGGTCTCTGTTAGTTTACTAATGTGCCTGAAGCAAGCCTTAATTCCTTCAACAAGTGAGTACAAATTGAATAAAAGTAGTTACGATTGTGTAGTGTAGGAAAACTCAAAGGAGAGGGAACTGAACCAACTCAAGTGCCAGGCTACAAGAGCTGGAAGGTCTGCATCAGTTAGCACCCCTTGTCTCTGAGCTAGTCTGGGTATTGTTCTGCAGCACTGAGAGCCCTACTGCAACACACTGTTCTCTAGAAGAAAACAAGCACCCAGTGCCTCCCTGATCACATGCTCAACCCTGCTCTGGAGGCCTTCCTGCCAGGGGCAAGCTACTCCACCACACCATCTTTCTCCTGGGCTAGCTAGGAAAGGATGGAAGCTTGAGGGAAACAGAGGCAGTAAGCTAGTGGTGTCTCAAATGTGTAGCAGAGGCTTTTTCTCACCGGTACTGCCATGCCACTGACCACAAAACAGACAATATATTCAGGTTTCATCAGCTCAGGCTGCAACAAAACTAAAGTGACCTAGAAAATAAAATCTTAGAGAATGCCAGCAGCCAGTTTTGCGGTCACCCACATTCCCCTCTGGCTACTGGGAATGCAGCAGATCTAAACCAGGGCTTGGAGACAGCAGGAATCTGGTTACATGAGACAGGTAAATAAACATTCCCCCACTTCTCCCACCATATTAAGGTCAAGTATTTGCTTTCCCATCAATGAGAGAACCTCTTACCAGGCCCAGGTATAGTCTATGCTAGCTCTTTTGCTGCTGTTGATGATAATGGGATGAGGCAGGGGAAGTCAGTAGTTGGGATATCAGGGGTTTCATGCCACCCTCTAATTTATTTCCACAGGCTGCCACAAAAAAGCAATCTCTCAGACTCAAAAGCTGCCTCCTCAAAAAAGCAGTGCCCTTGATTCCTAACTAGCATTTGGCAATAAGCCTAAGTCTCTGCAGAGGCAAAAAGCTATCACTTTAATGGGGTCTAGGAAAGCCCTGTTTTGGGGTGCATTTATACTTGGGCAGTAACCATGCAGACAAAGCCTTGTGTTCTCTGCCACAAGGAAGAAGTGGGAAATGGCACTCGGCTGAGCTGAAGAGGCAGGTTTCATACACTACAGGGTGAAAAGTGTGGAAGAATTGTAGCTAGCACCACATAGGAGAGGATGCAGAGATTATCAAGTCAACCCAGCTCTGAGGCATCATATCGGGCTCTTTTTTTCTTGCCATTTGGGAAAGGAGACTTGCATTCTCTCAGGGACATATATCCTACCTCTTCAGGGGCCTGCAGGGATTGTACATGGGAGGGACTAGCCAGGCATAATGACACACTGTACAGGGTCGCGGAATATCTTACACAGTTAGGAGCATCTTTCCCAGTAAGAAGTGGGGCCTGTATGTACAAGTGTTAGCTGTTGCTAGAGGGGCGGTCTGGGAGCAGCCGTTTTGATCAGCAGAGTTCCAGGAGTGCTCTTCTCCAAAGGAGCATGTGCTCTATGTAAGAGCCAGAAAGGTGACAAAAAGAAGGACCCTGGCTGCTTCCCTTTCTATCTGACCCCTCGCAACACCAGCAGATAATGTTTATATTGACTCTATTCTTCCTCTCTTCCTGCTTCTGTTCCCACCCCCCTCCAGCACAGGCGGAGGGAGCTGGGGAGCAGGCGGCCTGGACAGCGCTGAGAGCATCACTGCTCAGTGGGGCTGAGCCCCGATGACCGCCTCAACAAGTGCAAGAGCATATTCTGGTACTTCCCACAGAGAAAACAAACGAAAAAAAGAGAAACAGGTGACTGAATAAAAGTTTCCCCCTCCTGTACACGAGATTCTGCAGTCACGCCGGCAGATAGACATTAAATAATTCTTCCATAATAAATGACTGGAGATAAAAGCCAGCGGTGACTGCTGCTGCTGTTTGGATTGCTCCATTGTCTGCATCTTTGTTTCTAGTTGTTTGTTCCCCGGCCACTGTCAGCTGGCGCTGGGGCTGTCAGACCTTTGCCTCTAACATTTCTAGGAAGAGTTTATGCATGGGAACCTTGCCCTGCAGTTTGATGCTGTAGAAGTGCTGCACAGCTTTGGCGGCCGTCTGCCGCAGGAGGGGCAAGGTCAGGAGCAGCTTGCCTGCTCGCCGGGGCTCCTCATTGCGCTGACTCAGCTCGTAGTCCTGCAGGGCTTCATGGAGAAGGTCCTGGAGTTTCTGCACGGCATCCATGTCCTCTATGTGCATGGAATCTGGGGGGTGGCAGAAAAGACAGCAAACAGACAAGTCAGGCATGAGGAATGAGGAAGGAAATCCTTTATGGTCCTGGAGCTAAAGATGTTTTCTTTCCTTCTCTTTCTTTTCTGTTCTTGTGGTTTGGTTTTGGGATGGTGGTGGGGTTTTTTGTTGTTTGAGGGTTTTTTTTTGGGGGGGTGTGTGTTTTGTTTTGTTTCTTGAGGGGGAAAAAGATGTACCTTGCTGACAGGTGTTGGTGCTGCGGCAGTGATGTTTGGCATCAGCCCAACGAGCTGGCCCTAGCAGTGCAGGGACAGTAAGGCTGCTGGGGTAGGTGACACATTGTGCCCTGGATGCTGCCGAGTTTGCCAGCTACCCCAAAGCTGTGCAGCAGTGAGCCAGGGGCCTTTGTGACTTGTGCGTTCACTTGCCCTCCATGCTCCTTATGGGGAGAGTCACCCTGCAAGGGGCAGCAGCTGCTGTGCTGCCTCTTGGGAGCAATCTCATTAAGAATAATTAACACTGCTACAGCGCTTCATCTGTCTAAACGGCCTAATTGCCGTGCAGCTGCTCAGGGTGTCAGCAAGACAGAAAAGCCCCAGTAGGTCACAACCAGTGTGCCCAGGGGTGTTGCCAGCTCCACCTTTGTGCATATGCCGCTGTTTTCAAAGACTGCCAGCAGCTGCTCAGGGAGCTTTCTGCTTCACTGAAGGAAACCCACACCTCCTGCAAGGCCCCTTCCCTTAGGCTGCCAGTTAGATTTCTCAAGCTGCTGGAGGGGCAAGCAGGGTTTGCAAGGCTAGCACAGCTCCTTAGTGTGTCGCTGAGGCAAAGGTGATCCAGTCTGGGTTTGAACTGGGAAACCCAAGTTGAACACAGGCTGCTAAACTCGTAGGTAAGTCATGGTGACAGAGGGCAGCACCAAAGATCAGAGGCTAGATCAGAGAAGCTGTCGCTGAAGCTGTACTTCCTTTTCATCTTGCTGATACTTGCCTCTGTCTTACAACCCTGACAGAGATGGAGACACTGTTGCCTTGTCTTCGTTGTTCAGAGACTTTTAATTGATACTGAACCCATTGATCAAGTTTCCTGCCATAGGACAATGAACCCAAAGGCAGCAGCAAAGGGCCACCATAGCAAGCATGCATGCACGTGCACTGTCTGCCACTGCAGCTGGGCTTTGCAATGCAGCAGTGCTCGGGCTCAGCCACACACACAGCACAAATGTGAGGACATGGGCTCCTCAGTGTGACAGCAGTGAAGGGGAAGAAAGCTGGCCAAAGCATCAAAATCTCTCTAGAGGTATGTGTCATCTCTATGGAGACTGCAACACAAATACTGTGAATTTCATATGATACATGCACAGTAAATGCTATCTATCATGCACAAATTAGGAAGTATTACAACAGTTGGGAAAATATTATGTGTAGCAAGAAAGATGTTTAAGAAGCTGTTTAGAAAGAATGCTCTAATTAGAGGATATTAAAGGGTTGTATTTCCAAGAAGCCTACTAAGAAAGGATTGTTCTTGCTGCATTTGCTTTTTGCATCCAAGAGATCAGGCAAAGAAGCTCAGAGAAAACACAGCAGGTCATCAGAGTGACATGAGCTGGCCACAGAGCTTGATTCTGAAACACAGGGAGGGAGAAGCATATTGCCAAGTCAGTCTGGCAACTTCTCCCAGCCTGGTAGCACCTCTGGAAAATT
Source organism: Psilopsiagon aymara (assembly GCA_024733675.1). NCBI lineage: Eukaryota > Metazoa > Chordata > Aves > Psittaciformes > Psittacidae > Psilopsiagon > Psilopsiagon aymara. The sequence goes on from JANRGW010035745.1 coordinate 50,112, forward strand.
TCCATGCACCATCCAGGAGAAGCGAGTGGGACCTGTTTCCTGCCAAGTTGCAGAGATGATTTTTGAGACTGGAAGTATCAAGAGCTGGAGCTTGGACAGAAATGTTCTCCAGCCTTTCTGTTTAATGTCCTTCCAGGTGGGGGAAAAAGTAATCACAGCCCATCAGAGTTTGCAGACTCCAGTGGTGCTAGGAGCACTGGGCAATGAACCAAGCTTCAGATCCAAGTGGGTGCTCTGGTTTTGGGTACTGATGCGGCTGTACAGCAGAGACTCCCAAAACTGTGCCCTCCTGCCACCTGACTTCTGTAAGGTGAGGAGACTTAACAGCACTACATAACTAAATGTACACAGGGAGAAGAACTGGGGAATAAAGATCAAAGCCTGCCCCACTTCCCCCCTCTTTGCTGAAAGAAGCTCAAAATCGGCAGTTGACTGCAAAAAATAGAATAATAGTGCAGGATTAATTTCCCTGCAATTCACCAGTGAGCTGGTGTCGATGGCACTGATAAACTGTTAATTATGAAATCAATAGCTATGAATTTTTACAGCTGGTGGAGCACTGAGGTGGAGGGAGGTTGCCCAACCATGTCCCTGAGGGTCAGCTGGCCTAAAAGTCACGCTTCATGTCAGAAGCCCCTCTCCAACGCTGCTGACATGGGGTACAGGGCGGGTGTGAGATGGACAAGGCTCGCTGCCTCCTCACTGAAGTCTTTTCTTGCAGCTTCTGGCAGGAGCAGGAGGAGCCAGGATGTTACAGGACCTGTTAGTACAGAATTTGCTACATATCCCCTTGCTAGATCCGGATCTTGTTCACTCTATCTCAGAATATAAATACATGAGGGAAAAAAAGGGGAATAAGGTTTGGCCAGTATGGGATTTCCTTAAAAGAACATGTGCTGTATGCTAACCTGGAGGGCTCTTCAGTACACAGGTTGATCAGTTTGTTTCATGAAGAAAAAGGACTTAAGAATGCCTAGGAAGGGACTGCTGGCCCTCAAGGGTAGCAGTTTAAGTCTATAGCACCCCTACTCTTGTCAAAAACTGTGTGATCATATTGTTGGGACTTGCCTGCTTCTCTGGGCATTAAGAATTCATTTCTCAGCTCTCTAAAATGCACTTACCAAAGATAGAGGTCATCTGAATTATCTTTGACCATCCCAGCAGGTGTGTCCTTGGTGCATTACACTGAGGACTCAGAGATCAGCCACAGCTCTGGCAAGGTCAGCCTACTGTCAGCTTCTCCTCTAGTGAAGAGCAAGTAAGCTCCCACTTCTGTTTTCATTTGTTTTAATTCTTAGAAACAAAGGGTCAATACACACAGGGCTGCCTGGAAGACAGGAAAGTCCCTAGAAGCATGAGCAATTACACCCAGCAGGGATAAGGGAAATTCAGGAATTTATATAGGACGCAAGACAGAAAGCAGGTCTAGGCAGCACAGGTGTTAATGTAAGTGATCAGCTTTAAACTGTGTCTCTGACCCAAGGGAAATGAGGCCTGGCCGAGAAGTAGTCTGCATTCCCTTCCTCCTGTTTTAGGAATCAGCTGTTTGCATGCAAGCACATACATGCAGGCTCTGCAAGTGTACTCCACATCAAAAACATGGTAAGAAAAATATATTAAAAGAATGTGAAGGCTGAATGTAACAGCTACATCAGAAAAATACACTTGCTCTATTCTAGCTCCCTTACGTGTGTGTTGTGAGAGGCTTTAATTACGTGAAAAATGAGATCTCATGCTTTACTTTCAGATGTTTCAATACAAATAACAAAGAAGGAACAAAGTAGGATTTTTGTGGATTATACTCCTACACAGATGCACTAGGAGAAACCAGTGAAGTCAGAATGGCTTTTCCGATCAAGCTGAAAACATGCATTGTCCTGTGCCTCTTGACCATTATCTTGGCTACTTTACTCCACAGTGCTAGAAGCAGAACCCCAAAACACCTGACAAATGCTGGTTGTTCTGGTCTGTCTTTGCTTCGTGTTTCTCCACTCCCAATATAGACTGTCCTTTAAAGCTTACCCTGGGCTTAATCGTGAAAGCACAGTGAGCAACATCAGCAGACAGTGCTACTATTGCACTGTGAAGAACATGACGGTACCAAGGTTCAGGTTCTGCAGTGTCTTCTCTGCTCATAGCGTGGGCCAGATAAATGCTGTGGTGTGGCACTTACTTACCCTGTCATCCTGTGACAACCACTACCTTAGCACTTCAGCCTCTCTGAGGAGCCCTTCTCCCTGTTTAATTCTGTGACCTTTCTGGTAGACAGGAGGCAGATTCTTTAACAAGAGTTGATTACATTGCCACAAGCCACTGTCCCACAATCGAGAAGAGGCCAGCCTTGGCCATTTGCCCATCCTGGTTCAGTGGCAAAGTGAAGGCAGCAATTAGAGCTAAAAAAGCAATATATGAGAAACTCAAAAAGGGAACTAGATAGCAATTCATATGGATCAGAAGTTATGAAGCATAGAAAATCGATAAGGGAAGTGAAGGACATTGGAGGAAAATCCATGGATGGAGGACTAAGGACAATAAAGAAGTTTTATAAATACTTAAGAAATAGAAGAAAAATGACCATTTGCAGAGTGTCTCTTTTCACCTGGAGATGATTAAACTGTTAACAGCAGTGCAAAGGAGACAGACATCTTCAGTGAGGATGTCTGTCCCATTTAGAAAAAAGCAGCATTATGTAGAAATGCTATACAAAAATGATTAAGACTTCTTAGTCTCTCCCATATACAAGAAGGTTTAGACATCTGTTAGGTACAAATTTCACAGAAATCAGCAGAGCTGGGTAACTTGGCTTGAAGACTTCTAAATTTGCTGGCTGAGGCTCATATAGGGCAGATTAATGATTAACGAGTTTTGATATTTTCAAGCAATTCAAGATGACTGAAAAAGTTCTAATGATGCACATATTCTCCCAAGTATTACCTGATGATCTCCATGCTAGCCTGATGTGAACCAGGGCAACAAAAGGAAAGAAAATAAAAAGAAAGACATTTGATTAAGACTTGTAAGATGGCATTTAAAAGACACACAGATGTGGCACTTACTTAGGGACATGATTTAGTGGCAGACGTGGCAGTTCTAAGTTAATGGATGGACTCAATGATCTTAAGGGTCTTTTCCAGCTTCAGTGATTCTATGATTCTAAATGATTCTGTGATTCCATTGCCAGTCAACACTATACTTTGGAATACAGGTCTTGTCAGACAAACATGTTTTCATTCTCTGATGAGATTACAAGTTTGGTTGATAAAGTTAACTTCATAGCTATAATAGACTTAGGCTTTTATAAGGCACTTGGCTTAGCACCAGAGGGCATTCTCATTAAAAAATTAGCACTATGCAATATCAATAAGGCACACTTTCAATTGATTAGTAGCTGGCTCAGTTTGACAGATCCCAAAGTAGCTATCAGTGGTGAATCATCCCTGAAGGAGGAGTTTTCTAGTGGAAATCCACGGGGATCAGTAAAAGAAACAGATGCCACTCAACATTTTTATCAGTGAGTTGTACGTAATTTCTTTTTTCTTTTAAATTGCTGCTGCTAAGATGTATGGATGGCAAAGAGGATCAGGATGGTGTAAAACAGCGAGGATAGGATAGCTGCACACACTCTGGACAACTTGCTTACACTTGCAGTAAAGTGACACGCTTGTGAGGTGGACTGATGCCAACCTGATGAAATTTAACCATGCCAAGTGCAAGGTCCTACACCTGAGTCGGAGCAATCCCAGGCACAGCTACAGGTTGGGCAGAGAAGA
>JANRGW010035745.1:53981-66143 GCA_024733675.1 Psilopsiagon aymara
AAGGAGGAAGTTCTTTACTGTGAGGGTGGTGAGGCACTGGAATGGGTTGCCCAGGGAAGTTGTGAATGCTCCATCCCCAGCGGTGTTCAAGGCTGGGTTGGACAGAGCCTTATGTGGCATGGCTTAGTGTGAGGTATCCCTGCCCATGGCAGGGGGGGTGGAACTAGATGATCTTAAGGTCCTTTCCAACCCTAACTATTCTATGTTTTTCTCTATAGCCAAGGAATGTGTCTATGGAACTGGAACTTTATCGAGTCAAGCAGTCAGGTGGAAGAAGACCTGGGGTCATAGCACACAGCTCAACAAAGACCAGTATCCAGAAGGTGAACTCAGGAAAAGTGACATTAAAAATATGGTGCCACTGAATTATTTTTTCTTTTTGCTGGGTTTTTTGGGTTTGTTTTTTTTTTTTTAACTGAGAAAACTATTAATTCTTAGAGTGAGCTACCATGAATGATGCAGATTTCCCCTCTTCTAATCCCTTCAGCTTCACATGGGGTGTCTTTCTGGAAGGTGGCTTTAGCCAACACAGATACTGGATTCACTGCTGGGCTGCAAGGGTGAATTCTGTGACCTGCATGATGCAGTTTGAAAGATCTGATGCGAGACAATGAGACTCAAGGGATGTAGAGGGAGCCCTCGTCACACAATAGCTTTAGCAGTTTCCCTTTTGGAAGGGAGTCCTGAGCAAATAGCTACCTGGCTTTGTGCGACAGCAGTGCAGCACCCAGCACCTCTTGTCTCCGCTACAGCCTGCTGGATTGAGAGCTGCAGCCCTCACCCAGACTGAAATGGAGAGTACTGGGTGGGGGGCCCTGGCCTTTCTCATCCTCTTCACAAGAGGAAACAGAACAGGCAACATAGGCTTACGCTCTACCATCCAGATCCATACTGTCTCCCAGTTTAAGGGAGATTCAGTGTCTGTGATCACTGAACATTTCTAGGACAGGACTGGGCAGCTCAAATCCCACAGCTTTTTGTGTGATTTGAAATTGAGACCAAGGTTTCCCTGTTTGCTGTAGCTGACCAACTGAACACTACTGAACTGGATGCAGGGGTGGCCTACATCCTCTTTTCTGCATTCATGGCACGGGAGTCAGCTTACTAGTGGAGGAGGGCTTCACAGGCTTTCTTTTACTGCCAGAAACCAGCAGCCACCCCATTCCTGCCTGATTCCACTCTCAATACGGGGCCAGAGCACAGTTCGGGCTCTAGCAGCAACAAGCCTGATTTCTCCCTGCTCTCCAGCTTAGGTCCTGCTCTGTGGACAGAGAGGAGCTTTGAGGACGTTGCATGACACAGGCAGAGCACAGTCTTGGGCAGCAGTCTCTAGTTTTCTTCCAGGCTAGATAACAGTGGGGGCCTTAACTCCCTGATTGTGATGGTGACTGGGCTACGGCTGTACCTGAGTTGGCAAGGGCCAGAGCTTTGAGTGTGACAAACTCCTCCTTTTCCACCTTGAGCTTCTTGTAGCGGCGCACCAGTTGTAGGATGGCAAGGTAAAGCTCCAGCAGCCCTGTCAGACGAGAGTGCTCTTCATCCATGATGTAGTCCTCAGCATAGACGAGTTTGTCTTCATATGGCAGGGAACGGTACACAATGCCCAGGATGAGGATTTCCATCCAGGCGCTCTGCAGGAGGCTCATCTGGTCCCCAAGAGAGAGGTTGGAGAACCCTGAGAGGGAAAAGGACAGAGTCAAATGGGTATGCAGCAGAGCCTCAAGAAGCCTGGGGTCCTTAGTTTCCCTGGGATTCATCCCAAGCAGTCTCCTGCTGCTGTCAAAAATAATTTATAAAAGATTATTAAAGTGACTCTCTCTCTGTGGCAATCAGCACACATGGACCTTACTCTTCTCTTTGCTCCTATGCCCACCCACCAGAGTTCTGATGATCTGACTGTGTTTATGGCAACCCAAAGTTAATAACAACCTTTCAATCATCTCTGCTTCTTTTACAGCAGCAACTGTTTTGCACCACATTGTCCTGCTCACTGTTCCTCTGTGGTTTTATACTGTAGCCTATTGGATCTGCCCCAGCTGACCAAAGAGCAGAGAACAGCTACACATGGCAGAAAAGAGGGATTCCAATGGGATAGGAGGGAATGCCAAAGGCCTTAATTACAAGCATACCACAATCTCTCATTTGGTCAACATGAGAGAAAGTCCTGCCGCAACTGAGCACCAAAATGTATTCAAAAGTTGAATACTTGTGTAAACAGAAACCTTTTCTATTCCTCATCACTCCCTGAGCTCCATGCCATCAGCTTTCTGCACCTCACAGCCAACAACCTTACCCAGTGTCAAAAATATCTTTATGGTGCCATACAAGGACCTAATGACAGCCAAACCTGGCAGCAACGGAATCAGCACCCAGCAGTGAAGAAAGTCTTTCTCCTCAAGTACAGAAAGAACAAGCACAATCTGGAGATAGACCCTGACAACCCCAGTGCCCACTTGAGAAAGTGGAGAGGCCAAAACACAGGGGCACCATCTGCCTTCAGGGGTAAAAAAAATGTGTGTGGGAAAGCAAGCTGTTATGTCTTATCTACCAGGTACCCTTGCAGGCCAGACCATGAAAGATCCTGGGAGATGGGCATTGTGCCATAGCCATTACAGACAAGGATGCCAAGCACTGTGTGTTGGTCCCATCTAGGCAGCTCCTGCCCACCACTGACAGGCAGGGACTGCACTTCTTGGCAGCTCCTTGTGTCTAAAGATTCCCAGGGCTGTGAGAGAAAGGGACCATGAGGCACCCCTCAGCTGGGGAAGGAGGGAGCGTAGATGCTCCACCAGCCTCCCCTGCCAGTTTTCTCCCCAGAGAGAGCCTCGAGGCTCACCAAGAGGCCTGTGAGCTCATTAACCTCTGTGCAGGAGCCTCCCAGGTCTGTGTGCTAGACTCCGCAGGACTGCTTCATCCCACAGCCCTCCCTGCTCACAGTTCTTGGCCCTGCATCAGGGCCTTCATAGCCAGCTACCATGATGATCATTTGATTTCTCTTGTTATCAAGTTGGCAATTAACAAAAGAGCTGATGATTGCTATATTGACCAACTGTGGGTTCTTTTTTTCTATCTGTGCTATCTCAGCTGGGGAAGGGAAGGCAGAAGGGTGGGTTAGTGGTATTTATTTATCACTACGCCATGTTTTGTGTTTGTGTTGCCAGGGGAAGCAAAGGGTGATAATGGCCTGGCAGCCCTTGGACATCCAATTTCCCTTATCAGGCCACTGAATAGAAAAGAGGCCCCAGGCCACATTAATTAACAGATACCAATCAGCTGTCACGTGTTGTGTGTGCAAGGTCTGAGGGGAGCAGTGGGTGGGAGGGAAGAATCAATAAACCATTGGGGAGGAGAGCCAGAGGGAACAGCTAAAGAGGAGTCCAGGCTCCTGGGGAGAAGAGCCGCAAATCCAGCTCCATGGCTGTAAGACTGATCCTTGTACAGCATAGCTGGTGCTCCATGTAGTCCGGTACCTGGTAAATACCACACCTTACTCAGCCTGTCAGTACTTCAGGGGTGCCTTGTCCTTCGCCTTGCCTTTCTGCGCCTTACCTCTTGGAGTTGGTACGTGATGCTTCTGAATGTAGCCCTCCTGAATAAGTCCAAGTATAGGCTGATGCAGCTCAAAGGCTTGGGATTCTGTCTCCCTAGGTCTATTTGCTGCAGAAAAGAACTGGTAAGATTAGCCCTGAGACAGGGTGAATGATGGTGTGCACAGCCACTGTCATCTCCAGCACCTGGAATCTCTCCTTTGGTCATCCCTTTCCTAGCTCTGACCATGCAGAACAGCCCAGCATTTAGGCTGCTGCCTGAAGTCCAGTTTCTGGGTCAGTCACATGGCTTTTCTGCATCTTCATTCCCCATCTGGATTACAAAATGGGTTATGCCATCGCCTCACTGCACTCTGCCAATGAAATCTGTTAAAGATTGAGAAGCAGTCATGTAGGAGAGTGAGAGGATCCAGAACAGACATGGCTGACATTTCATCTGCTAGAGAATAAAGTAGGAAAATGTACTTAACCCATGCAGTAGCATCTCTGTTAATCACTCCTTCCCAGAGGCAGTTATGGAAGGTGGGAACTGCAGAAGTAAGACCATGCTTTGTCCTGTGCCAAGAAGAACAGAAGAGCCAGCTGCAGTTGCCCTACCCAACCGGGAAAGCCCCTTGCCAGAAGCACTCCCAGGTAGCCAAGGACTCCAGCTCCAGCAGGAGGGCATGAGGGAGTGCCAAGCCTTGACTGGAAACACCCAACAGAACTGGGACCCTTTTCCTCCATGTTTACACATGTAGAATTCAAGGGCTGGAGGACTGTGCCCGTATCATTGCAGACAGCACAGACAAGGGACGACCATACAACCTGAGGTCTTCCACACTAAGAATCTCGACATCAGGAAAGGTAAATGCTAATTTCACCTGGCCAAAATCACAGGCTTGCTATTACAGGTTTATAAGACCAGAGAACCTCTAGTGAAATTCAACTGCTGCACCATCTTACAGCTCCCAGGAATTGATGAAATCCAGTCCTATTGTATTCCCAAGCTGTCTGATGGAACAGCATCCAGAAAGTGTCCTTAGTGATCTGTTTCTTGCTGCTTTTCTCAGGTGTGATCCTGAAAGGTGCTGAATGCTCCACTGCCATCCCTAGGCTCCCAAAAAGAAGAGCCTCTGTATCTAGCAGAGAGTTGCACGCATGTTTCCCTCCTTGCCAGTTTGAGAAGAGCTGCTGTATTTGCAATAGCTGATGTGACATTCAGGGGTTTTATTTTTTGTCTTCTTTTTTCTTTTTTTATTCCCATGGTTTTGGCAGTGGGAGCTCACAGAATTTAAAAAAAAAAAAGTCACATAATTTGTGGCAAGTGGAGTTCATAATCTGTTAATTTATTATCATTTCTGTCATCCTGGAGGGCCATTAGTAGAGGTAATAAAGGGAGATGTAATTATAGGATCTGAGGCCACTCCAGACACAGCTGCTGTCACTCCACTTGCCATATTTCATTCTGTGCTAGTATCATCGTCTTCCTAGTGAGAACAGCACAACAGCTACCCTGGGAGAGCCTTCGTCGTCACCCCTCGAGAGAAGTCTTGTCTCCCTGCAGCAAGGCACGAAGAAAAGGTAGATGTTCAAAGACAATTAGCACAGGGGGGAGGGTGGGTAGTGTGGAGGGGGCCTCACACAGAAGGGGTTAACTCCATTGGCTAAGCATGGCTTTTGAGCTGGTGGTTAATAAGGCTACTGAGCTAATAATACTTGCTAAACACCATTAAGTCATGCTTTCTTGTCATAGAAGAGTATCTTTAACTGATTATATTTGCTAATACTGTGGGGCACAAGTTTGTGCTGACACCTGGGATCCTGAAGGGCTGGTATGATTTTAACATCATACTGGTTTTTACTAATTCCAGTATGAATATATATGGCAGGAATTTGTGACTTGTTCTTTTCTCCATCCCCCTCTTTCCAAGAGTTTATGAACACAGGAAGCAATTTTGTTTTGCTCAAATTCCTGGGAAGGCAGAAATACAGGGCATGGATAATCTAAACACCGGGCAGCCTCCTGGCTCTGCCCTGCTCTGCCCCCTTGCTGCCTATCTCAGTATGTTTTATATTTGTTTCAAAACTGCAGAGTATTTTGTTCCATTTTTATGAACAGTCTTTTATTATGTTTGTTTCTCAGTATTGCTCCCTTGTGTAACAATCCCTAAGCTCCTGTGCACACAGTCCTGTTATAATACTGCTGCTGGTCTGAACTGTGCCAGGCTGATGGCTATTACCATGTTGCAGGGCCTTTGACAGGAAAGGAAAATACACAAAGAAAACTGAGATGATGGCAGGTATGTCCTGCCTTTCAGAAAGGTGAGAAAGAGCCCCTTTAACAGTGAAGGGGTAATCTCTACTATACTCCTGTTCTGGGGTATCATCGCCATGGCAGGCTGGAAAACTGTATGAACTTGGAGCCGAGCATCCCATGCTCATTCCACAGCTGCAAGCTAGAGAACTTCAGCAGGACATGCTGCGTGAACAGACACAGCCAAGGTTAGAACATACAACAGCACCTCACTGGACAGCTGTAACAGCTAATTGCATTGTATTAAAACCATTCCTGTTAACACCCCAAGTTCTGGGTTAGTAGAGCAATCCATGCTGAGTTCCTTAATCGCCATTGTAACCCCACTTGTGATGAATCAGCCCCAGATGGATTTTGGCACTAGTGACGGGTATAATCTCTGCAGATACTGCAGATCTCATGTAAGAAGGGCGCCACTGAGATTAACCTCTACTCAGAAATACTGTCCTGAAAAAGTTTTTCCGGACTTCATAGTCCCACCACGTAAAGGTCCATGTTCCATCCAGGCCAGGAAACCACTAACCTTTGACTCACAGGAGAAATGCTCCCTCTGAAAGAGAAGCAGCCACCAAAAAGGCAAAAGAGGAGCCATGAAGAGAAACAAAATACATGGGAGATGTAAACTGTCTGATCACTCATGGTGAGATACCTCACCAAACAAGGAAGAACTTAAGGCCAAGAACCAAAGCAAGAGAACACAAACCCGTGCAGTGGAAGACAGGACAATGTGCAATATGGATTAAATCCTGCGATCCTATGGTTGAGCCTCAGATACTCTCCTGACACAAGAAAGTGGGACAGAAGACAGGAGATAGCTGTAGTGACCTGTTCACACTAATCTTCTGAAGCAGTCTTTGGAAAGCAGCCATGTAAACCCCAAGGACATCCCCTAAGCTCCCTGGCCAACCTTCTCCACAAGCAAATCCAACCTATCTTTGGTTTGTTTTGTTGGGTTTTTTTTTCAGGGGTGGGAAAGAACTACAGAAGGAGGGGGGATTTTCCCTTTCCAGACCAAATCTTTGCCCCCAGAACCCCCTTGAGGGCCATGTCTGCTTCTTCAGTCTGGGTCCATCCTACCTGCAGGCATGAGACATTTGCTATGTCACTCAATCATACAGGCACTTATTGGATATAGTCAATGAGTCTTCTGAGGCCAGTTAAGTTGTAAGTAAGTTACCCTCATTATTTGTCAGCACAGAAGCCTGGAGATTCACTAGAAATAGGGAGTATGTCCTGCATCCCAATGGGGCTTGTTCTGTGATGAGTCCAGTATGAGGAAAGCTTTCCTGAGTCTCGGCAAGAATGTCCACCACAGACAGAGTAGGTATCTGCCTTGTCATTAGCAGTAAAGTCTGGTCACTGCCATAACATTTATTCATCTAAAAATGCAACGGACCCAGCAGTGCAAAATCACTAAGCCCACCATACCATCTCAAGGCCTGTTTCCCAAGTGCCACACAATGCCAGGTAAAACAGAAAACTTTATCGTATAATCTCAAAGCCTTCTGCATAATCCCAGGGCGCACACACATACAGTCACAAATTAATGCACCTACTGGAGTTTGTTACCAATGAGAGCCCACCACAAGCAGTAATTTCCACACATCACTGTATATAAAAATCTTCTAAGCACAGTGATAAATAATAGTTCCCTTCACAGCTCATACTTACACCCTTGTAATTCCCACAGTTTACCTGGGATGTGCTTAGCCCAGCCAATGATCACCACCAGTTCTCTGTCTGCCAGGTCACAGAGGGTTGTCAGGGCTTTGATGTCGCTCTCCGGCATGGTTGGATCAGGCATGGCATAAATCTTCTCTGGCTCAGCCACCAGCAAGTGGGAGACGATCTTAGTCACTGCATATTTCAAAGGAGAAGTTGTTGTATCTCTCATGACATAAGGTGTCACAACAGCCCTTTCTAGAAGGACCTTCCTCGGATAAGACATGACTATAGGGCCCACAGGACCTTAGAAATGGTTTTGGTCACAACAGGAGAATACTTCACTGCAGATACACAGGCTGTTATGATCTGCCTGTTCCAAACCAGCTCTGTACAGGGATGACAAAAGCAAGAAGCTACTGTAAGGTTGTCAGCCATTGTCTTGTAGGTCCAACAAGGAAGGGAAGGAGAAGGCATGAATAATCAGTTGGTGGACTGTGGAAAAGTTTAGAGAACTATGGGTAGGTAGTATGGAAGAGAGAAATCAGCATAGGGCCAGTTTTGTTAATATTGCTTGGATACAGGAAAAGATCAGAGTATCACTAAATGGATTTACATAATCTCATAGTAAATGTCTGGTATTTATGAATACAGTACCTGGGCTGTACCTCAGCTATACCTAGTCTACCTCTGCACTATGATCGTAAGAAAAAATTCCCAGTGCTGGTGACTGACAGGGCAACCAGAAGTGACAACTGCTCCACTGTACATTTTGGGAAACCAATCAGAAGAAACTCAGTGGTTGCTCATAGGACCTCAATTCAAGACCAATACGTACATGGTTTTTTAGCCGGGGGAGGGATCTGTAAGCTCAGATAAGTGCTGCTCTCAGAATCCAGCCTCCTTTTGTATTTCTGACGGCCTCCACGGACTCGATCCAGACGAACACCTGCAGGTAAAATAAGATAAATCCTCATGATTCCTTAGTGCCATAGGGAAACCTTGACATGCAGATGCTAGAAATTGCTAAGTAAGACATTCCCCACACCCTGGGGAGTTTCCCTTTCCCAAACACTTGAGATCTCAGCTGAACCCAGCAATCCCAATAATACCAGCTAGACTGCCTCCAGCTCTAACTATGCTGCTGGGAGCTTTAGTTTTATTCAAAACATTAATGAAGACGGAAATTAACCTATTCAAACTCTTGAATCACCACCAATCTGGATGGGCAAATGAAAAGCTTCAGACTTCAATGCCCCCTAGGTGATCTTGCTTTAAAAAAAAAACAACTTTAAATATCAATCAGACCTGCAGTTATAAAAATAAGCTTTTAGATTGTTCTTAAAAATGAGGAGCTAAATGTGGCCTCTCACTGTTAATATTTGAAAAAATGACCTACAGCAAATAGATTATGAACTATGAATTCAACAAAGATGTTTCAGACTTGATCAAGGAAGGCAACTGCAAGAAAAGTAGAACCAAAATAAACAGAAGCAACCTCTACTACAATCAAGCAACAATAAAGCTGAAGTTGGGAGTCACTGATGAATTTGTTTCAACTCTCAAAATACAGTGAATCAAACTGCAAACAGCAGATTGAAAACAGCCCCCAGTGACTGGGAAGCATCAGTGATTGTCACCATGCAGAGAACCATAGCAGCATCAATAGACCAGGAGCAGTAACTGAACTGCTGTATTAGTACAACATACTATGTTAAAAACATACAGTGAAAAAAGCCATAGGTATCTGTCCAATTGTAGGTTATTTCTGGCCAGCCATATGATCTCTGGTATTCAGTCTTATGAAACTGGGATAACTCAGTCTTGCTGGGAGAAAAAGCTGTTGCAAAAAACCCCCAAATTTTCGAGGTAAATGTAGAAGCATTCAAATAGAATAAAAATTTAAATTTACGCTATGCAAGTACTTCCTTAGAAATACACATGAGTTTGGCCAGTCTGCTCACAGGAACCAATTATGTGATACACTAATCCCAGTAAGGCATTAATATTTTGAAATCAATCCACTATATAAACACAAACAACTAAAAGCAAACACTCCAAATCAGCACTGAAGTGATGCTTTTTGAACAACCTGTACACCTGAAAAAGCCTGCAGTCTGCTGACAGGTCTATCACACTGTGCATTTCAATACCACGTTTGTTTACGATGTCATGGGAAAGAGAAAGGTTTTACTGTATGCTCACACCACCCCTGCTTGCACTGCATGAAACCATTACCTGCTACACCATCTAGATCCTGACTGCAGCATTCAAATCTGCTTACTGACAGTACCAAAAGCCTCCCAACAGCAACACCAACCAGGCCAGCAGCACTCACAGTCCAAAAGCAAAATCTCACTGGCAGTAGCAACACCTGCATGGAGGTCTAGGTTACATTACCCATAAGCTGTGGTATCTGGGGACAGAGGCTTAGAGGCAAGGTGCTATTAATACTGTGTAGAGGCTTCCTTTTAAGAGTCTTTCTGCTCCCACTGAGCAGGAAAAGCACCAATGAGCGGGCCTGGAGCTCTCCAGAGCAAGGAAACTGCTGCAAGTGGCTGCTATGGGAGGACAGCAGACGTTGAGAAAAAAACATGAAGCTGAATAGGTGAACTCAGATCAAACTGAGCAATATCCTTCCCCTGCCCCATTTTCTATTTCTCACCCAGTGTGAAGAATTTGCTGACATCCCTCAGCAAAAGTACCACCCTTCTCCTTCATTACATGGTACTGTTTCTGAAAAGGTTGCCCACTGCAACAGGTAGCACCATGGGCAATACTCCTTCCTGGGAGCCCAAATGTGTTCCAGAGAGTGAGCATCAAGGGAACCCCAAACCTGAGATTATCTAGGGAGATTCCTGAGAAACAGCACTAATAAAGTCCTGAATGAATCAGGAAGCTTTCATTTCCATTCATGATTTCTTTCCTGCTATAAATGTACCCTGGTTTCCTAAGAAAGAAGACCTCTACTCCATTCTCTGTTGAATCAATGACAGCTACCTATAAGCTAGAAGAGTAGGGAAAGATCAAATTTCAGGATCTGTCAGTAAACCAAGTAACCAGGTATGAAAATTAAAAGCTTCTGTTCAAAGATTATGGAGGAATCCAGAACAAGTTGCAGGAATTCAGCCCTGAATCTCAGCTTCCCAGGACCCTCCTAGAAGAAAGGTCATAGAAGAATCCAATCCCCCCCACCAGTGAGCCTGATGTCAGTGTGGGGAGGTGCCATTCTCAGCCCAGGAGAAACCAACACATTGCCCTCCAGAATGTTTTCGCCATGCAGTTTGATAAGCAGTGGGGAGGGAAGACTGGGAGGGGTAGGGAGGAAATGGCGGAAGGAGCTCATTTCCTTCTCCCAAGGAGAAGCATGCCATCCTCCAGTGCTTGGCAGAGGAATGGCTGCACAGGTTGTAGCAGCATTAGGGACCCTCAATCAGATTATAAGGACACAAAGGACTTAAGTGCATTAAAAAAAGATAAGAGAGATGTAGAGAGATTTACCCTCCATCCCTCCTTCCTTCACTGAGCAGACAGAGGTCTGTTTGCCCAAGGACTTCAGCTTGTTAATTTTGAACAAGTGTTTGTCCTCCTCTTGTTCCCCATCGTGTGTGACACTCCTTGAGGCAAATGTTTTCAATCAGCATTTGCAGAGCCACTGCCCTACCCTGTCATCATTGCTCAGCTGCAGAGCCGGGGAACAGGCTGACCCCTACATAGCACATCCCAGTGCTAGTTGCTGAGTCCAGCAACCTGTAGGTGCTACAGCAAACAAAAGCATTTCAGTCTTGAGTCCCTGAGTGTGACACTCCAGACATAAGCATCATGGCAGAATCCCTGCCCCAAGATCTGATGGCCTAAAGGGTCATACCTAGATGGAAGGGAAGGGCATGGACAAAAACAGGACCTGGTACTGAGTTGTGGTATTCAGGTAGCTTGTTAATACCTGATGTTCTACTTTGATTTCTTCAGTGGTTGATTTTAAAACAGGCAATCTGGTTACAATGCAGCTGTGAAAGGGACACTAAACGATACTAAAATGGAGTGGGTGAGCTCAGAGAAACAGCATGAAGGAAAGCACTAAGCAGAGAAGAAACTGAGGGGGATGTAAACTAAGGTATGAATAGAAGTGAGAGTGTAAGGAGAAGGGAGATGAGAGAGAGAAGGCTGGAGCTAGGCTGAGTGGTACATACACTGTAACCCCAAGGGTAGATTTCACACCAAACATGCAGCCTCCTGAGCTTTAACTGCAAGGTGCAGTGGTCACTTACGAGATGCAGCTGGTCCATACTGAAGACTCTTACACAGGATTTGGTGCCACGGCTTCACAAGACAGTGGCAAGAGAAAGCAGCTGCCTTCCAGCTCCTGGACATAACTGTTTCTCACATAGAATCATAGAATAGTTAGGGTTGGAAAGGACCTTAAGATCATCTAGTTCCAACCTCCCTGACATGGGCAGGGACACCTTCCACTAAACCATGCCACCCAAGGCTATGTCTGGCCCAGCCTTGAACACCACCAGCGATGGAGCATTCACAACTTCCCTGGGCAACCCATTTCAGTGCCTCACCACCTTTACACTAAAGAATTTCTTCCTCATATCCAATCTATACTTCCCCTGTTTAAGTTTGAACCCATTACCCCTTGTCCTATCACTA